>JFZS01000276.1:0-34128 GCA_000709145.1 Balansia obtecta B249 | reverse complement strand
GGGGGGGCCAAGAAAGGGCAAGGCAGGAAGGAGCAACAGAATGTCTACGTAGGTAGGTATGTAATCTGTACCTTCCATATCATCGAGTCTGCCATCGTCATTCTGACAAGCACGAATTACCGTCTCCCGTCTCCCGTCTCCCGTCTCCCGTCTCCCGCCCGTCTCCCGTCCCCCATCTCCCATCTCCCAATCTCCCGCCTCCCACCTCCCCCCCTTCCCTATCCCGCATCTCCTATTCCGCCCCCCCCCCCCTCCCTCCTTGTTCATTGCTCTCCTCGTCATCGGCTGATGAGAAGCTTAGCATCCACAGTGCATATGACGTGCATCAGACAATGTTTCCACTCCGTATTTGCACCAAGGACATTTGCATCGCGATACTGAGCCCTTTTTTTTTTTTTTTTTTTTTTTCCTTTTTTTCTTGTTTCCTCCCCTCGTCTCCAATATTCGCGCATCAATGGTCCAGAGTCCAACCGTCGTCTGGTGCCTGGCCAACCCCCAACAAATGTTATATCCTGGGCCCCTGCAGGTCCTTAGCATTCCCTCGTGCAGTCGCTCCAACAAACAATCGTTCCCGGAAGCTATCTCCATACCACCCTCACCCTCACCCTCACCCTCCCCTGCTCATGCCCTCAGGGTTGGTTGATGAAAGGGAAACGAGCGAAAGCCGGTGTGATAACAAGAACAAATCTGGCACACATCCATGCTTTGCCCAGGTACCGCCCAGGAACCTGCCCTACGTCTACAGAACTGTACCTAGGCAGATAGTCTTGGACTGGTCTCAAGCAGGTCCCTCCTTGAATATTCGAGGCCGGCCGTGCTCACTTCTCAATCCGCGGGCTCTCCACCCCTTCTCTTGTGGACCAAGTCGATCCGTGCTTCCCCGGCGCCGCCAACCATTTCCAGGCATGCAAGCAGAAAGCAGAAGCAGTTGGCTCGACCAGGAATCCCCAAGCAAGGCTCGTCTCGTCTCCCCATTTGCCCAACAACATCTATGACAAGTCGACGCGGTGCATGCACCAACATGTTTGGACATGACTTGTCGGTCAGAGAGTCATGCAACCCCAAGCCCTTGTTTTTGTCTTGTCCTTGGCACCCGCATCTTCTCAGCTTGACAGGGCTTGTGGTTGATGGAACGCAAATCCGTGTTAAAACACACACACACACACACACACATCTCTGTCTCTTCTCTCACATGCTCACACCTGGGCGGCGTTGAGAAATCAGCCGTGTGTTTCATCCCCTCTGTCCAGAGTCAATCACTTTCCTCAGCCCTTGGAGGTCTCGATTCTTCGCTTTTAATCACATACTTGCCAGCCAATCGCCTTGTCCGGATCGTTCGGGGAAGTGTTTTAGAAGAGGCATGTGAGGAGTGTGAATCGTATCCTGATGCAACTCTGCCGTCGACCTGATTTGTGTGGCCTGCATCTCGCGCTCGCAACTATTACGTGTAATGACTGTTGCCTGTTTATTTCGTTCCTTTTTCCTTTCCCCCTCCTATTCTCTTCTTCTCATGGCCTTTTGCGGATAAGCAGCATGGGCCGCAAATTGCCAAAACATTAGATGAGATGAGACCCACCATCACACCGTTTCGAGCAAGACAGACAGACAGACAGGCTGACACGTAAACGGTAGGTGTAAAAAATTACACGCCAAGCCGCACCTTGTATTCTGCGACCAGCTAAGCTAGGCTAAGCTAGCTAAGCTATTCACCAGTTGTAAGACCGCTCAACGTTTTGGCGGAATGACTATGTATGCCCGGAGGTCGTTTACCGGTTTTGCCAGAGCAGGTCGGCACGTGGAGCCGCACCAGACGTCAAACCACAATCAAGGCCAACTAAATTAAGAAAACCAGCCATAGATTAATTAAACCGATCCCTTTGGTCGACTATGTTTCAGCCACCTTGGCAGAGGATAATCCCGACGACAACCGAGATGCCGCTAGTTGCGACCTGCAGACGGCTGCGGTGTGGCGGGCCATTGTTCCCACGGACAACGACATCTGATCAGCCCTCCAATAGACTCTGCGGAGATGACTGATAACTCCGGTCAAGACAAGAAAATCATGCAGTGGTGAGTGGCGCAGAGACCTGGGTATGTCCTCAGCTTTCAAGAGCCCCTCGTGCGCATTGCTTTTCTTTTATTTTTTTTCGGCTCACGCTGACACGCCGTCCGTCCTCAAACACCTCCGCACGTACAAAAATTTACCTCTGCTACGCCACTCGTTCCGTTCGGGCATGTGTCGAAAATCCTTTTGCCCTGACACGTCTGTACTGGCCACGAAGTCGCAGGGACGGCTCAGAACGCAAGCAGAGTTCAATATCCATGACGACGTGCCGCCCGTCGGTAAAGCATGCGGCCCGTGCTTTAGCCCGCGACGGAAAACATGGAACAGAGGCCTGCACATCTGCGTCAAACTAGGTGGTTGGGGCGGAGGCCCGTCCCGATGCTCCTCGAGGATAAACAACGGTGGGCCTTGCCGTTGGTGTGCATACGGGCCGCCGTACAAACGAGCGCTGTCTCGTCGTCGTCTTGTAGCCAGTCCGTTCTGACACGTGGCCGCGGTGCGGGGTACCGAGTGACATCCAAGGCTGGGACTTGGTCACCCCGTGTCTCGTTTGGAAAACAACTCGCGCATCGAATGGCGCCGTCTACAGACCACTGCACTTCCGTGCATCGGCTACGCGACTCAGGTCGGGACGGAGGGATTCAAGACTGCAATAAAAAAAAAAAAAAGTAGTAGCTGCCGCTGTTCACTATTGGTATAACAGACGCTCAACATATGAAAAGCACCAGCCACTTGCTCTATTCAAAGGCCAGTGATATTCACGATCCACTCTTCTCTCTTCCCGCCGCCCCCTCCCACCAGCACTGCTACATCTCTCGATATTATTTTCCCTGCCCCCGCCTACAAACTGTAAATACAACCTTTGCTCTCTGGTAATTCCCCCCCATGACAAAAGAAGAAAAAAAGAAAAAAAAAAAAGTGAATGTGCACGCTCGTATGCCAACGTCAACAAGATTTTTTGTTTTATTCCAAAGCCATCCATGTAGTAATTAGTATGGCGGCTTCGCGAAAGTGCCCAGGCTCCCCTCGGCTGACCGACTATCAATACCTCTCAGGAGGTCCTGCAGGTTCATCGCTCTGCCGTTTTCTTCGCGGGCACGCCCCGACGTAGACCTGAAGCTCTCGCCCCCTCGGCTGCTCAGATTGCGCTTCCCGTTTGGTGACTCAAAGCACTGCATGCCCATCTTGCTTGACATGGAGCTCAAATTGGGCAGTGGTGGAACGGGAGGCACGTTGTCGTCACTGGTCTCACCTTGGCCGTGCCCTGGTTGGTAGTCCCTGTGCGAAGCTGCATTGGTTGTCAGATGCCCTCGGACGGATGCTGAGCCTGAGAGCGACCTGGTCAGGAGCTCGCCCGTCGTGTGGGCCGCGTCTGTCTGAGAGACGCCCGCGCCGAAGCTGGTCTCTGAGATGCTGTATTCACAGCTCATCATGCTCTCATCCGTGTCGTCATCCAGCCCGGGTACTCCGGCTGTTTGTGGACATGCAGTGCCTGACAGCATCATCTTGAGCTGTTCTACCGATGCAACGGCCACCTTGCTCGACGTCGAGTCGGATCGAGACAGTCGACTAGCCATGCTGGACTTTCGCATCCTGCTCCCTCCAGAAGTTAGGCCGTCGCCCTGCGTATGCGAGGTGTTCGGTCGCAGGTTCTGCTGGCTGCGCTGGGGGGAGGTTGGGGGGTTGCCGCCGACTCCGTTCAACTTGGCGCCACCAGTGGTAATGGCAAGACGATTTGGTGCGGTGCCAGCCGTCCCAGCCTTGGATCCGTTGAGGGACTCTGCTCTACCTGCGGCCGAAACAGCGGCCAGCGCAGACTCCCGGGACCAATCCGAAAGCATGTGCTCCTTGAACCGTGTCGGCATCTCAAGCCGCACATTGTTGCGTGCTTCAGCTTCGCCGTGGGAGCCGAGAATTGGCCCTGTGTGGGCGCGATTCGGAGACGCGGCAGGGCTCGTTGGCGGCGACAAGTTCGTGTCTTGATAGCTTGTGGCGATGCACTCAACCAGCGATGCCCTGTCGTCAAATGGTAATATCTCTTCCGTCTCCAGAATATTCGGGTCCCAGTTAGGCTGAGCCCGGGGCTGACCCGGCGTGCCGATCTGGTCTGGCGACGGCGCCGGAACATGAACGCCTTCGACCCAAAAGCCCTTCTTCTTCCTTCGCACAATCTCGTTGTAGATTGCACATCCGACAGCTGATCCCTCAAAATCGAATTTCTCTGCCAAAGCCCAGAAGTAGCCATGGCAGAGAGTTGCGATGCGCACCTTGTCAATCGGCTGTTCCAACTCCTGTATGTCTTCCTGAAGTCGATAAATCATTGGAATCCCGCATCGAGCCGCATTCACGCCTAGTTTGAGAACAAGTCTAGTGAGTAGACAGTGAAGTAGTATAATGTCATTGTCATATCCCAGCAGCTGCAGCGCGCTATCATAGATGGCGACATGAAGTAGAGGCAGAAACTGGCAACGACGGACCCGGGGCCGTTCGCGGTGTGACATGTTCGACAAAACTCTACGGGGGGTGCCACTGTGGGCGTCGCGGCCATTCTTCGCTGAGCGCTGGGAGACAACAGCGTCATCGCTGGCAATCATGTCCGTGTAGATAAGCTCCCGGTCAAGCCAAGTCGACAGGGCATCGACGTAGGCTTTGCGGACTTTCCCGTCGGCATCTCTGAGGAGAAACTGAGTACCTTCCCACACCTGGATTGGAACTCGGCTTCTGCTCAACTCCAAACTGCCGCTGTTGCCCCTCTTGGAACTCGACAGAAGCAGAATGGCTTTGACGATTTTCAAGGCTGACAGACGGCCCGATGAGTGGGAAAAGTATGTCTCTTGCAGGTTCTGGCTGCCTGACAAGTCGCCAGGCGTGGGCGATACAGAAGAGTCAGCCCCATTCTCACCCTTGTCGGCTCCGTACGTCAAGGACGTGACACTTGCCGACGGACTTTGTCTAATGCGACTAAACAATGCAGCTATCATGTCAGAAACCTGGTCGGCGTAGTAGACGTGATTGGCTAGGTCGCTGGTGCAACCCTCCAGTCTCTCCAGCAACTCGTTGCATTGAGCTCGGCAAGCAGTCTCCTGTTCCGTGTCGCTTCTCTCTTCGCTTTGGCTGCTCGCATGGCTAGATCCCTTGTGCAGCTGGAAAAGCTTCTTAATCTGTCCAACTAGGCCAAGGAGAACATCCATGACACTCAGGCCGATCAGGTTGACGTCAGAGCGCAGAAGAGACTGCATGATGGCAGTAAAGGTCAGGTGCTGTCGCAAGTTTTCTTCACGCAATGGTGTCTCTTTCAGGGCGTCCAAGGTTGCCAGGAGAATGACATATCTGTCCTGCACTGGCGTCCAACGAGAAATGGTGTCATATAGTTTGATCGCCCAACCACAATCGCGGCCAGATGCCTTGTCAGTCACAACCACAGCCTCTCCTTCGTCAACCCTTTGGGAGACGAATTTGAGCAATGCACTGGTAGCACCATATATCTGCGTCCTGTTAGGAACTACGAAGATACTCTTTAAGCATTGCGCCGCCTGCACACCAGTCTCCTCTTCGGCAAGATTGTCGACGTCCAAGGCCGTACCCGACAGAGCCACAGGATTCGTGTCACCAGCAGTATCCGTCGTTCGGACCGTGTTTACACTGGACCGTCGTGGCAGAAGCTTTTCAGCGTCCCCCTTGCCATCAAGTTGCGCTTTTTGAAGCAAAGTATCAAGAAAGTCCTCATCATCAGTCCACATGTTTTCGAGAATGACGGGTATAATGATGTCGAGCTGGCGGCCGGCGCCTGACGACAAGGCGTCCGAAGCTGCCACATACTTGATGGCTTCCAACCCAGCATTTCTCCACCGAAACTGGAGCGGCTTGCTCACAGGTCCCTTGAGTGGCACACGTCTTGTTGAAGCAAGCTGAGCATAGGATCGAACGACAGACTGATATTGCTGCAGATAGGCACTGTCGCCGAAAAGGTAGGAGGCATCATGGTGTTCGCAGAAGGCTTCGAAAGTAGGCAGCGAAGATTCGACCATGGTTATATCATCGGATCGGAGAATCAATTCGAGGACCTTCAGAACGCATGGCGCGATCAGAGCGGCCTCTTTAGGTGGTTTCTCGACAAGACCAGCCAGAATACCCAACGTGACCTGAACATTGCTGCAAAACCAGAGGCAGTCAGTTACCGCCATTGCTCCGGCAGAATAGGAAGAGGAAAATCACGTAGAAAAAGAAAAAAAAAAGCATCATCATATTGTAAAGAAGAGACTCAGAGTAAGTGACTGAGCTTACCCAATGCGCATGCGCCAGACATCGTTGGCCGTCTTCTTCTCCAGAAACGCGCCGATCTTTTGAATCTTGGATCGTCGGCTGGTGGCATAGAATAGGAGATAGCTAAGCTCGCTGCTGTTGGGGGCAACATCGACGGCTCCTTTTGTAATTTTCGGGTAGCACTTGAGCACCAAGACCTGGTGCTTAGGCCGGCACTTGTCGTGGATGGCATTCATGGCGACTCGAGGTTACGTGGTCGAGGCTGTCCCCCTTGGCGTCGGGACAATAATGCAAAGGTATTGTGGTGGGCAGAATCAGCCGCGACACGAGCAGTGCCAACAAAACATTCGTGATGTCGAGAGGCAGGGGGGGTTTGGTTGAACAGAAGGATGTTTTGGAAGTGCGGGAGGGAAGGGAGAAGGGACATGGTGATGAGTTGAGTTAATGATGGCGGTGGTGCGAAAAGTCCGGAGTAAGCCGCTGCAGCCAATTGCGACCTGCAATGACGCCAAGGGTACATCGCGTCAGGAGGCGCTTAGAGCAGAGACATGTCTGGCGTACCTTTTCGCCGGGAACCCACTTCCAAATTGCTGGCTGAGGAGACGACGGGTACACGCATCGTCTTGTACCGATACAGTGTTGCAAGGGCAGCAGGAACGGAGCCGGGCAATTCGCCGCGTCCTTTCCACACGTGTCAGGTTCTGCCAGCGAGTTTTAGTGCTGGTTCTAGTGTTCTAGTGCTAGCTTTGTGCCAGCTCCGGGCAGTCGGTCGGTGCCCGAAGGCGTACCAAGCATGTACCACCTGCAGGTACCTAGGTACCCGGTACCACTTGGTCGCTCTTGCCTGCTTGTCATGTCATATCAAATCTGCCAAGCAACATGCATCTCCCATCTCCCATCTCCCATCTCCCATCTCCCCTTCAACGTCCTTTCTGACCTCTTACTACAACGGAGCAGGCTCAAGCACTCAGGCATATCTTTGCTGAAACATGTGGCGTGTGACGAGGCCACTCATTCCCCCTTACAAATTAAGCTAGCGTACCGATTCGGCCTTGCGTACCTTGCCTAGGTACAGCATGTGGTGCGGCTACTTACAGTCTACAGTAGAGCTCGCCCTAGAAAGGAAACAAGCCTCCTCGATTCTCGTCGTTGGATGAAGGATGCCCTAACGCCCTGTCTCTCAGCTAAAGCATGAGAGGCCATATCAGAAGCGATTCGCGTGCCCGACCCGCCTGTTTTGAGGCGACTCCTCACTTGGTCACCAAACTCTAGGCGGCTTCACATGGCGAAAGTGGTGTCTGGCAAACTACGGTGTTTGCTGCTGCCTCGGCGCGCTGCTGAAGATGGAGTCCCCCTTCAGAGCTGGACGCTAATTACCCACGTTGATGCATACAATCGCGGGATGTGCAGGACTGGAGGGGATCAGCGACTCAACCCGCACTTATGCCAAGTCTTCCCGAGAAATACCTGGAGTAGCCTATCGGATCCTCGATGCTCTTCTGGGATAGCTTGTCTTATGGACTGTCACGATGGGTCACGATGCCTCTATGTCCGAAAATGCATTCCCGAGTCTCGCCTACATACCCTACAATGGGGCACGTGGCCTTTGTTGGAGAACCATCCGCGCGATCCGGAGAGCAACGGTGTGAACTGTGATTGCCACATAGGCTTTTCTTCGCCACTACGTCATTCAGCTGAGGCAACTTATATGCTGTCATAAGTCTACAGCTCAACCGAGGTCGCGCCCCCAAAGCCTCGGGTCAGTCATACTTTGATGGATGTTTACTCCGTATTCTGCGATGCGTACCCGCCCGGCATAAGTTCAAATTACGCCATACACCACGCTTTACCCCAGCTTCCCCGCCCATCTGCGTGGGGTTTGTGATTGCGTTGTGAAACAAGCACTATTAAACACAACCTGTACTCCGTACCATTTCGGGATAAGACGTGAATGAGCCAGGTGCTGGAGTGTTCGGCTGTCGAGATTCGTCAATGTCACATCCACTTGCCGAATTGGATGTTACATATTACTCCCTACGGCAACGGCGCCTCTCAATCCCAGCCCCAGACGTTCGTCTAGGCCCCTTATCCCCCGATCAGCCAGGTTGATGGAAATTCTGAACCTGTCACCTGGCTGACTAGGGCTTGACTAGGACGAATGAAGTCTCCCGTCAATGACTTGGGCAAGTCCACGGTCATTATCGGTAGGGATTCGTTTTATTGCCGAGTAGTAAGTAGTATGTCAAGGATTGTTGGCAATCTGTCTATTGGACCTAATGACGTTAAATTGTTCGAAATTCAATCCCGCGAAGAGGAGGAACCTACGCGACGCTTGCTATTACGATTAAAATCACAGTCGTGTAGGAGGTACTACTTGTCGATTTGATCTCAACTTGGCTGAGAAGCGATAATATAGTCGGTCATCTTGGTACGCTCTTCGTATCTCCCGGCATCCGTGGTTAGCCCCTTGCCCACCCGTTCAGAGATGACTTTCTCGATCCGTTTCATTTATCTAAGCCCGGTAAGTGCGGGACCATGTTCAAGCTTGTTCGCAGACAAGTTTGCGAGTTCGCGACTTGGTCCTGTAGCCCCAGGCCTCCAGCTACTGGTCAGCGTCCATAGTCGGTCACGGGGGTTCGAATATTCTTGGCATAGCCGTCTATTCAGGGCAGTTTTTTTTCTTGTAGATACTAAGGGATTTATAGGATGACGCGCACTTGTCACATCGCAATGACATGTAATCAGATTGTGGAAAATCATGCGTGACTCCCATTAGAACAGGCCAAGACATTGACGTACAGCGCAGTTGGAGGCTTTTCTGCGTTTACACGCCTTATCAGTATAAACCTTTGTTGGCCTACCTTTACTGGCCTGCTTCTCTTGGTTCCTGTGTGGGTATCTAAGGGCTGACTGAGAAACAGTCATATGAGCTCACATTGAATCCTCAGAGTTTTGATCCTGTTTGTTCGCATCCTCAGACCACGATTATGTAAACTCACCCATCTATGCTTTCATCGTTCGGGCTTTTCGCTTCAAGGAAGATCGACAGAGCACTACCTCTTTCTCTTGAAGCAACCCACGCTATGCCCACGTATTTCGATTCAAATTTGATAAGACATACGTACGACATCGAAGACCTCTGCTTCCTTGGGACTTAGCTCGGCTACTGTGCCCCTCGCCGCCGTTGTTGAATCCATGCGAACAAAAAGGTGTCGTCATGCTAGTATTGCTTGCTTGACGTCATCCTCTTCCTGCATGTTACCGGATGTGAGACCCGATGACAAGGCATTTTTATTGTCAAACTTGCCAGGTAAGACCAAGGAGCTCTGGGCTGTTTATACCCAAGACTTCCTGACATCACGTACCTTGCTCGGGAATAACCGAGAGACGATGGCCCGAACGTGCAAATAAATGGCTCTTGCAGGAGGTCGGAATGACAATTAGGAGCTCTGGCCATCAAAAAGGCTCCAGAAATGAAATGAAGGCCAGCAGAACGTGGATTCGGTCTATCGTCAGTAAGAACCGAACTCAGATCAAATGGTTTGAGAGGGCCCAACGACGGTGTCTCATCGCAGCGTCAGCTTCTCGTTGACAACGCAATACCAGTGACCAAAAGATCATGGTCGCATAGCACAATCGAGAGAGAATTATGACCAACGATCGTGGACAGACCCCGTTTCCGTGGAACTTGCCCGACTCAATCAAGACTCAAGTTGTTACTTGGTGTGTCTTGTCTCTTGGCCTACGTAAGAACTACAATGGGACTTGAACTTGTTACAGCCAACCCTGCTGAGACCCTCGACAAAGTATGGCATCATCGTTAAAACGTGCGTTTCTCGAAAACGCGGCAATTGGCTATGTTTCTGTTCATTGTTGCACCTGCACAAGACAAGGGATGAAACCATTGTCATGTCATGCACTCATGGCCCGTGTAGCCGACGGAATCCGGCCCCGTCAGCGAAGTGGTGACCAACCGCGTCCCGGTCTTCGCGAAGGGAGATCATCCAGGAACGAGGCCTAATACAAAGTGGCATCCCTCTTTCGTCGTGTGGCAGACGCCACCGACCTTGGCAGGGAACGAAAAGGGGGGATCGTGAGCCTGAGATACCCAGGCCGAAGCCACGAGGATCCTTCAGACCGGGCCAGCCCTACGTCAACAGTCAGATGACGAGCTATCTCTGAATCAGAAAGCAAGAGGAACGAAGCAGAATTTGTCGGAAGAAAGCCCCTTTACAAAGAGAAACTCCCAGTCTGGGTGTCCGAGACTATAAATTGAGCCATGATCTTCACTCGCCTTCGCCTTCGCTGTCAAAGAAATGGCACATCATACCACAAACCCCATATTCTCATACCACAAAGCATAGGTAATTCATTCCCCTGCGGCCAACATGCGTACCTCAAGCATACTGGGCATCCTCGGCGTGACAGCCACGGCCACGGCGTCGGCCACGGTGCAAGAAGGACAGAGCAATGATTTCAAAAGGGAGTTGGTCTCGGCGCACAACTTCTTCCGCGTACAGCACGGCGCGAAGCAGCTGGCCTGGAACGACGATCTGGCCACGAAGGCACAGAGCTGGGCCAACACGTGCAACTGGTCCCACGACGTGAGTCTGTCCAGCAACTCGACAACCCGCCCAAAGATGCTGACACTTGTCCCAAATAGTCTCCTGGGGAGAACCTCGCGGGCAGCACTGGCTTCCGCTCCTGGGGAGACTTTGTCAACATGTGGGCAGCCGAGCGCCAGAAGTACAACTGGGACAGCCCCGGCTTCTCCGTCGACACCGGCCACTTCACGCAGGTCGTGTGGAAGAACACCAAGGACGTCGGGTGCGGCTGGCAGAAGTGCAAGGGGGGCCCGAACAAGGCCAGCGGCTTCTACATCGTCTGCAAGTACGATCCGTACGGCAACTACGCGGGCCAGTTCTCCTTGAACGTGGGCAGGCAGGCGAAGGGGAGGCCGGAGGACATATGGCGCAAGGGAGTAAACTGAGCAAAGTGGCAATTGGCGTCTTGCGTATCATGTGCGTGTCTGTTTGCGTGCTTTGGTTTCATAGTTGTGAGTGAGACCCTGTGGAGTGGAAATGCAAGGCAAGCCCGACTTTTGTCGGAAATTGTAGCATGATTCACGAGTGCAGGCTGAATGGTCGTCAGGTCTACATCATGACCATTGGGGGTCTTGGATCGCCGCAAGACAATTAAAGACGACGCAGAGAAGATGGCAGCATCTGCGACTGATGCCCATGTCCACGAGTAAAAGTCATCCAACTAGCAGGCTCAACGAGCACGTCGATGCCACACCTTTTAGCACGCACCAAGAGATCGTCAGTAGCTGATTGTAATCCATGTGAATTGCCGCCATGGCACGTAGTCGCAACTTGGGCACCCATCACTTCGACTGCGTGACATGATCGCTCGTCACTCTGGCCTATCGCTCCGTAAACATTTATGCGGCCTTGCTCGACGGGTATTTATACACATCCGGAGCTTTGACTAATTACAAGGGTCGGACTACATGCCCGCTTAACTTGCATTTGTAAAGCGTTCGGCGACAAGCACACTGTCACAGGGTCAAGTTTTGAGCATGGCTATTGTACTGCGTTTATTACTCCGGTAATGGCTCCAGCGCAGAAGTAACAGGGTGCGACTAAGGCATCCTGCCTCCTCACTTGAAAGACAGGTTTTTGGGTTACGACTCGTGATGTATCTTGTTGAAATGAGGTACAGACTCCAGCATCGACGCCCCGGGCCGTTTAAGCCACGGATGCAATCACTAATGCTGCCACGTTATCCTCCTCGCTTCTGACGGTGATCTTTGTCGTCACTCCCGATCTTGACGAAAAGGCCATCCTGACGTTGGCCACGACTTTGCCGCCGTGGACTGTCTTGCCGGACAGTTTCAGCGTATGTGTGCTTGGATTAGCAGGCACATCTGTACCCTCCAAAGGCTGCAATGAAAGGGCATTGACCAGCTCCCTTGTAGCGTCTGCGACAGATTCATGTTAGTTCATGACAAGTCGGCCCATAGCACATTTACTTACCGGCTATGCTCTTCATGCCGCTCAGCTGCAAGGTCTCCTCGGCTTCCTCTCCCGACGCCCCCACCTGCTCCCATAGGTGACTGAAGTTGCTGACGAAGGCGGGCACAATATAGTCGCTTCCGCTCAGATCAAACTCTGATATTTCATACTCATCATCGTAGCCGGTCTCTTCGGCCTCACCCGTAGACGGATCGATTTCTTTGCTGGTGAACTTGAGAGTATTGGAGAACGAAGAAACGGGCATAGCTCCTTCGCCGTTGACCTTCTTGAAGGCCACATAAACCTTGCCTGGCTCGTCGGTGGCCAGCTTCTCGCATTGTATGATGAAAACTTCCTCAAGTTCGTCTTCCTCACTTGGGGTAGCAACCACGGAGACGGCCTCCAGGACCGTATCCGGTAGCGTGTTTCTCACCTCGTACTGGAAAACAATGTGCTCCTTGAAGATGTGCTTCACCAGAGTGACGACGTACTCTGTCTCGGCCTCTGTAAGTTCAACCACTGGCGAAGACTTGAGGACGTTGCCAAACTCCCGAATCTCGGGAATCTGCGACAATTCTTCAGAATAGCGCTGAGCTTGGGCAGAAGCTGAAGGTGCGACATCAACACCAGCGGCAGGAGTGCTCGCCGGGCCAGTCTTGGGTGGCTTGAGAGTAGGGGCGGCGGCTGTGAGTTTCTTGGTACGGTCCTCAGCATCGGCTTGCTCTCGGGTAACAATCGGGACGCTGGAGATATCAAACGGATTCTCGAATAGAGTCTGATCATCAGATGTCACGTACATGACTAGCTGATGCTCAAACACTGGCAAGGAGAACATGCTCTCGTTCTTGACGAAATTTGCAGCCATCTCGTCATCCTCCTCAGCCATGAGCTTCAGATTGAGTGCGGCCCGATCGCGGACCTCATCATCAGCGTCATCCAAGCATCTGGTCAACAGAACCTTGACACTAGCCTTGACGTCTGGGTCTTTCTGGCCAACACCGAACTTGGCCAGGGCGGTCACAGCAGCAGCCCGCACGATTGCGTTCTCAAGCACGACGCGGTTGTAAATGTAACGAATGTACTTGGTCGGCTGCGACGTCTTGGGGCCTTCCACGCCAATGACATGCAAGATGCGAACGGCCAGCTTAGTAAACTCGCAGTCCTCAGTAAACTCACAGAGGTGCGCCAGGGCCTCAGTTTTAGATTCGGGAACAAACTTGATCAGATCAAACATGCTTTCCACAACGGCGCGCTTGAACTCGTAACCGCCTTCGTCTCTAAGAATGCTGCTGAGGAAGGTCAATATGACAGCCTGCTTATTGGGAAACTTGAGGCACAGAGTTCGGATAGTCTCGACAATGGTTACCTTGAGCTCGTCATTCATATCGGACATGAGCCCAGAGAGCTTCTTCACCAACCGGTCCACGCTGGCTTCATTGACAGTCCTCAGCAGGGTACTGATGGCGAAGGAGGCGATAGACCGGTTGGTACTGGAGATGAGAAGTTCGATGTCGGGGTTGCAAACGCTAACAGCGGCAGGCTTTATGATTGCAAAGTTGTGAAGAATGCGCAATGCCGAGAACTTGCAAACGGCGCGGGGAGAGTTTAAGAGGCTTTGCAAGGTGAGAACAGCTCGGGCGCCTTGATCGTCGGTGACATTGGGCATTTCGCAAATGGCCTTTGCAGCCTCAACGTTCACCATATCTGCGGAATTGTGGGTCAGCCACTTTTGGAGACGTAGCATCATGTCTTCTCGCTTTGATGGATCCTCCTGGGCCAACTTGGCAGCAATGCGGACCAGCAGGATTATGGCGGCAGGGTCATTGGTTGGCTCCCTCATTCTGTCCTTTCTGTTCTCCCTGAGTTTGCCTTCGTTCAATTCCTGGACCATTTTGGCAAGTGCCATTCGGTCTTGCCTTTTTAACTGGTATAGTATCCCAATCGCGTGATATTGATCTTTTGTTGACCTGTTGGTGTGGGACGGCATGCTTGAAGAGGAGCTGTAGCTAGCACGGTTGGTTATAGCTTCAACCAAGTCTCTGACCATGCCGGGAGCGATAGGCAGCAAATGATAGAGAGAAACTAAGGCGGCGGATGCGACTGATGGATTCTTGTTGACGAGGGAGGCTGCGAATAACTTGTCTGAGCCCTCTGAGCGGCCCACCTCTTTTCCCTAATAACGAAAACCAAGTCAGCATCGGGGATATACGAGGTTATACTGTGGATTTGGGAGCGACGGTACGAACATCCAGGATGCGGCACATGGCTCGGATGGCGTTTTGTTTGTAGATGCGGTCACTTTCAATGTCTCTTGCAAGTGATGAGTTGACCAGAACTTTGCTCTCGGCAGCAGAAAGTGCCAAGTCTTTGATGACGAGATGGACCATCTGTCTGAGGCTGGCATCCTGCTTCTCCATAAAGAGATTGGAGATACGGCCGTAGAGGATGTCGCTTTCGACGGATGAATACCTCTCGCCCGTATTGAGGAGAAGGAGGAGCTTTGTCAGAAGGATTCGGCATCGTCGCGGTTGAATGCTGTTCCGAGTGAAGGCCGTATCCGCTGCAATGTGGCATTAGCCCAGTCTGTTTAGGAGAGGAGTTGATAGCCCACGGCCAATGGTCAAGTGGGCATTGGGATCTCATCATACTTTCTTGATAGACCTGCGTGCGATCAATCTTGATGCTGGATAGGCCCGAGTCAAGACTCCCCTCGTGCTTGAAAGAGCTCATCTTGGGCGGCTGGGCTGACGGAAATTGGGTTGTGATGTCAACTTGGCGGGCTGGCCCAAGCAGTGGATTATCACCACGTTGACACTTGAGTGTCAGGAAAGGCGGGAGGCGTCACGTGATGCGCCATAGTAGTTCATGCCATTTTGGCGCTGGCCTTTGGTGGACCCGCGTGGTGAAGCCAATCAGAGCTCTCTGCAATTGAGCATCCTCTTCCACCGCGCAGATTGCGATTCTAGGCCGAATAAAGCCACTCTGAGAGTCTATGGAGATGTAAGCAATTATTCTACATAGGTAAATGACCATTGACAGTGGCAGCTAATGGGAGTGGAGATGCGAGCGATGACAATGAGTGCGCGAAGGCAGCACCCAGGTCACGGGACCCACCCAGCCTCCAATACTTCGCGGTACTTTTAAACACATACAACAGCTTGTTCTAAATGCGGTATAGCTGTAACATGTACAAGTACTGCTTTGTATAACAAGGGATTGCTAGTACTTTTGTTATAGTGTAGTTTGTATATATATGTATTAAAGTACCGCTTGTCTTCCGTAGTCCTGATTGGTCTACTAGCCAATTCGTGACCCAGTTGCTGCTAGCTTTGCGCACTCAAAAGTGATCAACGGTTATATGATGGAATGGAATGCTTTCTTTCCATGTCGGAGCTCATGTGTGCCAAGTTGCACCTAATTGGCTGTAGCCTTGCGGAGCAGAGACCGTCACAGTCTATCATTCATTGGTTAGAAAGGTGGGGTAAGCCAATCAGCCAACCCGCCAAAACATAAAAACGGCGTAAACTTGCCCTTTCTCCTCCCCCCCCCCTCCCCCACCAAGACTAAAGCTCGACATCGACAGCTTCACCACACAACATGTGGCCCGCAGTCCGACTTCCCTGGCGGGAGCTCTGCCGCACCGTCGCACCCCCATTCCACGCTCGGGCACTGCACGCAACAGCCTGTAAAGCCGCCTCTGTTGGCATCAAGGTTGGCACAGGTCCGCCCCCCGAGCCGCCTAGCCCAGCGGCCCGCAACTCTCATGAGAGAATCGAGCGTCGTCGCAAGCATGCCGACGTCCTCAAGCAGGCCAAGGAGACCCGCAGCGGCAAAGACGGAAAGACAAAGATGTCTCTTCCCAAGAGGTTCTGGGAGGAAGTCACCGTCAGGAAAACTAAGAGTATGCCACCAATTCAACCTGGCACCCAACTGTCAGAATGAAGAAAAACAAAAACCAAAGACGGAAAAAAAAAAAGAAAGAAAGAAAGAAAGAAAGAAAAGAAAAGAAAGAAAAGAAAGAAAACTAATCATGAAAATCATGTAAAGAGGGTCTTCAATTGTTCCTCGACGAAAAACCGCTACGCCGTCTGGACACCAAAAAAGTCATGTCGCTGCCAGACTCGAAACGAAACCTCGCCTACGCGTTGGCCCACGAATGGGAGGCCCTTACGACCATCGCCCAGGCGAAGAAGCAGCATCTCATCCCCTTAACCGGGCTCATCTGCCGCGCTCTCGATATTCAAGACTCCGACGCGAAAAGTGACCCGCCTGCCACCAAGATCCGCGACCAAATCACCACCACTGTGATGCGGTATCTCGACACCGACTCGCTTCTCTGCTGGGCTCCACCAGCAGGGCCGCTCGACCGGCGCAACGATGCGGGCGAATCACTGCACGATGTCCAGAAGCGCACTGCCGAACAGGTGGTGTCCTTTATGACGACGCATGTCTGGCCGGGAGTCCAGCTGCGACCAGTGCTGGACGGAAATGTCATCATTCCCAGGAAGCAGTTGGATGGGGTGCGCGAGGTCATTCAGGGTTGGGTATACAGCCTGAACGCATGGGAGATTGCCGGGCTAGAGAGGGCCGTGTTGGCGGGCAAGAGTCTCTTGGCGGCGGCGCGGCTCATCACGGAGTGGAGCGACGGACCGTGCAGACAGCCGAGCCTTTCGGGCGATGTGCGGTTCGGCGTGGAGGAGGCTGCCAAGGCTGTCAGCCTGGAGGTGGACTGGCAGGCGACACAGTGGGGAGAGGTGGAAGACACGCATGATGTGAACAAGGAGGACATAAGGCGGCAGCTGGGCAGCGCCGTATTACTTGTCTCGGGTGGAGGCAAGTAGAGGGGGGATTGATGTATGGAAGGTTGATGTATGGGAGGTTGATGTATGGGAGGTTGATGTATGGGAGGTTGATGTATGGGAGGTTGATTGTAGGGGAGATTGATTGCACGAGAGATTGATTGAACAGATAGGGAACTGTACGACAACAACTTTAATGTGGGACCGGCAAGGGAATTTATACGGCTTGGCATTATGTTAATTGACTTATTTATTACTATCTTCTTCTAACTGTGCCAGCACTGCATGAGGTGGCCCAAGAACATAACGCGTGCCTAGCCGTACACAACTAGACAACCATGAAATACCAAGCAAACTACCGTATCGTGTCACAAGTTTCGCGTTGACAATTTATCAACAGCTTCCTATGCGGAAGTATGAAGAGCAGTACGAACCGGCCCCGTCAAGCAAGAGACAGACAGTACAATAATTCATGCACACCAACCAAGAACACCACAAAATGTCAGAAGCAAAACCGGGAGTCTCGTGGCTCGTCCTGCTCAGGAACATGACATGGAATATACGCCACTACCGCACCAGCCAAATGATTCGTGGACGACAGACGCATTTATTCAACAGGTTCGCTGTCCCCGATGTCTCGGCGCCTCTAGCATGTCCATCTTATAGCCGAAAAGACGTCATGACGTCCACGCAGGCCAGCCAAAGGGCAGCAGTGCTTCTGTTCCAAGGGGACGAAAGTCAAAGGTTAAGACCCGAGTACTGTGATTATGCCCATCTAGCTGGTCTCTCTATTTTGCAAACGCGTCGCCACGGAATGTCTCCAGAACGAACGCATACCGCCCGACGGCAGCACGGCGTTGCAGACTGGCAAGCGTCAAGGTACCAGAGACCGAGTGTCAAGAGAAAACTGCGACGACTTGCTAGCTTTAGTTGCCGCTTTGTGTGCCCGAGCCGGCAAGCTTACACTGTATCTATATATGTAGCAGCCCGACAGCAGCCGGCCGACTCCGAATTTTGCTTACATGCGCGGCTATCAAGGCATTTCCCAACGCAGCAAGTCGACGGAAGCGCGTGCTTCACGGCCAAGCGCAGTTGCACCGCGTTATTGCAGCAGGGAGAGTTTGAAGCTTCACGCGATAGACACGGACGTCGGTGACAACGGTGCCACCGGTAGACCTGGTCCGACTTTTTGCGGCGCAAAGCAATCCCGACCTGCAAGCTTGAAATAACCAGACCCGTTCACCGGCGTTGATGAATGTACATACCAGCCCGGTCCGGTCCGGCAGCGCCATCACCGCCAGCAGTGCAATGGCCATGCTGAACCCCCGAGCACCCCTTGTATCTACTCCCAGGCCGACAACCGAAGAGCTCGTGATGCGCTGTTTCGTGTCGACGAACAGGCCTACTTGGTGCCCAACGGGTCCAGAGCAGGCCCGATGCGCTTCCCGGTGTCCTTGTCATAGTGCTTCCTCTGACGCTCCGCATCAAAGTCGATCTTCAGAGACCGCTCGCGAATGCGACGGAAGAGCCAGTCGGGGCCACCCTTCTGCAACGCAAATCAGTTCTCGATTCAGCTTCCACGGCCCGCTGATACGGAAAAGCAAGGAAGGGGCCAGAGCTTACCATGGCGGCGACATATCTCATGATCCCAGGGGCGTAGATGGTGCCCCCGTAGCCGCTGTAGACAGCGTCGACGAGCTTCTCGCTGACGGTCTCGACGTCGAGCAGCGGGGTGACAAAGTTGGACTCGTTGGTGTGCCCGGTGAAGAGGGGGGTGCGGATGAAGCCGAAGATGGCGAGAGTCAGCCTGACGCGCGGAGCGTTGTGCAAGCCCTTGAGCTCGAGTTGAAGGCCCTAGACCGACGTCAGCACCTGGTTCAAAACCACCGGGCATATGGACGGGCGCACCTCGTGCAGGGCCGTGAGGCCTGCCTTGGAGGCCGAGTAGTCGACGATGGAGGGCGCGGCGACGATGGAGCTCATGGACCCGGTGTTGACAATGTGGCCGTGGTCCCTGCGCACCATCTCGGGCAGAAACTCCTTGCACAGCAGGAAGGGCGCGATGAGGTTCGTCCGGATGGTCAGCTCGACGTCGCGCGGCGTGCCCTCCATGACGGTCGCGCCACGCGCCAGGCCAGCATTGTTGAACAGGACGGTCGGATGGCCGACCTCGTCCCGGATGCGCGCGCACGTCGCCCGCACGGCCGCGCCGTCGGACAAGTCGCACTCGTAGAAGGAGACGCGCGAGCCGGCAGGCGGCGTCCAGGCGAGCGGGACGTAGTCGACGACGACGACGCGCGTGCGCGGGTTCCTGGCCACGAGACGCCGGGCGACGCTCGCGCCGATGCCGCTGCTCCCGCCGGTCAGCACGACCACCTCGGCGTCCCAGTCCCAGCTGGGGTCGCGCACGCCGTTGTTGGCCGAACGCCGGTTGAGCAGCTCGTTGAGCGAGAGCGCGAGGCCCAGCGCCGCCTGCACGTAGACGACGGCGCGGACGGCCTGCGCCCGGTCGCGCGAGCCCAGATGCGCGGCCAGCCGGGCCAGCAGCGGCTCCCAGGTGAGCGCGAGGGCGACGGGCAGCGCGGTGCGCGGCGAGAGCAGCCAGGTCCGGACGAAGCCGGCGACGACGTCGATGGTGAAGCCTTCGCGGGAGAACATGGCTGCCTTGTAAACGGGACCGACGTGGGTGGCTGGCTGGCTGGCTAGATTGGATTCGTTGTCCTTTACAAGATGCCGATTCGGGACCCGTGGGACGAGAAGGCCGTTTTTATGTGCGAGTGTCCCGGACCTGCGCTGCAAAGAAGCCGAGGCGCAAACGCGTGAGCTGACGGGAACTTTTAAAACACACGTCATGGACGAACAAGACACAAGACCGCAGGCAGTTGTCGACACCAGTCATATGTGTTCAAGTGCTGCAGTTCGGGAGCCGAGGTATCATAAGTACCAGGTACCACCCCTGACGGGAGCGGACCGGCCACGTGCCGTTCCTCGTCTCGCCGGGCAACGGCGCTGACATCGCTCCTTCCGCCGCAACGGCGTCCGCCCCGCCGTCTACGAACAACAAGCCTGCGAACCCGGGGGACACGTGCAGAATTCGTCTGCACGGTCGTCGACAACGTCTTTCGCTGCCCTGCCCTGGCGATACGACGCGCAGGATGGAGGAGCGCTTCACGGACGCGTTGGCAAAGAGGTGCTTGTTTTCTGAGATTGACTTGTTCATTCTTCCTTGCTTAATGAGAGCTGTTGTGTGCGTACAACGGGAACCCCGAGTCGCGCGCCAATTGTGCAGTGAATTCGATTGATTCATTCATTCCTTCGAAATCAAAATCTTCTTATATGAATCCGATACGTGCCTACATCTCAATCTACCTGTTACACGTGCGACCTGAGCGGGTATCAGCCCAGTTGGCCAACACTATCTGGTTCCATGCCCAATCTCACCCTGCCACAATGCATCCGAGGCAACACCACAATCCATCATCAATAATGATAGCTTTCCCATGCACACCCGTAAGCCCATGCAAATACTAGCCAAGCCCTCAAATCAAATCTCCATCCATGACAAAGTGTAGCACAATTTTGCATCTCAAGCTCCGTCAGACCTGGCGTGCGAACACCTTGTGCCTCGTGCTTTCTACACAAGGACAAATCCGCGTCATGGTCGCACCCAACGAGCCGCATCAGCTGGACAGGCCAGCTGTCCATGCGACAGAACGCCAAGGGAAAGAAGAGGGGTTCGTCGGGCATTGATCTTGTACACGGCCAACTGCCAAAGACTCAAAAAACAAAAAAAAAAAAAAAGAGAAGAAGAAAAAAAACAATAAAAGAAAAGAAACCAAGGTTTAATTTCGTCGTTATCCTGCCACCCTGCCTTTCGATTTTCCTTATTCATGGCCGCCAAATTGAAACATGCCAACAGATAGCTCTTTAATACCTGGAGTTACGATATCTCTCCATCCCTCGTGTGTAGTTGTCGTCCTCGTCGCATATCATGGCGTCACTTGTTGTTGACGGGCCTGCAACATGCGACGGACCTGGAACACCCGACGGGCCTGCAGCATACGACGGGCCTGAATACGACGAGCCTGCAGTATACGGCGAACCTGCAGTATACGGCGAGCCTGCAGTATACGGCGAGCCTGCAGTATACGGCGAGCCTGCAGTATACGGCGAGCCTGCAGTATACGGTGAGCCTGCAGTATACGGTGAGCCTGCAGTATACGGTGAGCCTGCAGCATACGACGAGCCTGCAAAATTTGATGGGCCTGCGACATTTGACGAGCTCGCGGCATTTGACGGGCCTGCGACATTTGACGAGCCTGCGACATTTGACGAGCCTGCGACATTTGACGGGTCTGCGACATACGACGGGCCTGCATCGCGCGACGGATCTGGAACATACGGCGGGCTTGGTTGACGGATGAGGCGGTAAACCCAGGACGCTGCTCTAGGAACATCATACGAGTCTGAAACGCGCAGTGAACCATCCCAGTACCGCTTCAAAGGAACGGTTCTCCTGGGCACCAGCGGCGGTTTTCCGCGCGCGGCTGCTACCTTGAGCTCTTCGAGTAGCGCCCATCTCAGGACCAGGTGGTGGAACTCAATATTGCTCAGGTAAATCGGTTGATTGGTCATGTGAGCAAATTTATCTGTCCAACGATCATCCGTGTCGATGCTTGTGGCTTTGTCTTTGGCCTTGGCCATAGCCTTGGCTTTGGCCTTGGCCTTGCCTTTGCCTTTGCCTTTGCCTTTGCCTTCGTCCTCGACGTCGGCCTTGGCTTTGCCTTTGCCTTTGCCTTCATCCTCGACGTCGGCCTCGGCTTTGCCTTTGCCTTTGCCTTCGTCCTCGACGTCGGCCTTGGCTTCGTCTTCGTCTTCGCCTTTGCCTCCATCCTGGTTGGCCCTGTATTCGTCGTACCAGCTGGGACGAGAACTCTCGTCGAAGCAGTGGTACTCGAACCTTAAATACTCAACCCATGTTGTCCATTCGTCCTGCTTTTTGGCATCAATATCGAACTCGAAGCGTTTGATGAAGCCACACGCTGCCAAACGAGTTGCACTCGATTGCCCATAGATGGTAAATCTCTCCTTGTGGGTGGAACCATCTTCCGCCACTGCATTCTTATAATGGTCTGATAATTCACGGTGTGCTTGCTGATAACTTCTGAAATCGTTCCAGTTCTCAAGCTGCTTTTCGTATATGGCTTTCCAGTCCAGGATCTCTGCAGTCTTGCCTCTTTCGATCCACGGTATCAAAAAAAGGAGATATCTATCAGGACATCTCGATACCTCAAATGTGTCCCCCAGTGGGCAAACTGGTCGCGCCCCCGAGGCAATCAGCCTGTCATACGCGATCAGAATGTCATACTCTCCGCGCCCCGGTCCAAACACTGGCAGATCAACATGCTTTGATAGAGTAGGCTTTGGTTCCATAGGCGTTGGTTTAACCCGTGCATAACTCTCTGCTGGATGAGCAAACGTCTGACGAAGAGGCGTGAGACGAAAAGGCGCAAGATCACCATCTTTTATATAAACATTTGTTATAAGATAAGGCCTTGGTTCAACTGGCGTTGGTTCAAATGGCGTTGGTTCAACTGGAGTTGGTTGAATAGGCGTTGATTGAACAGGCGTTGATTGGACAGGCCTTGGTTGAATAGGCGTTGATTGAACAAGCGCTGATTGGATAGGCGTTGATCGGATAGGCCTTGGTTGAAGAGGCGATCGGACAGGCCTTGCTTGAACAGGCGATCGAACAGGCGATCGAACAGGCATTGATCGAACAGGCGCCGATCGGATAGGCGTTGATCGGATAGGCCTTGGTTCTACAGGCGATCGAGCAGGCGTTGATTGAACAGGCGCTGGTTGAACAGGCATTGGTTGAACAGGCGATGGATGGACATCCGTTGCATAAGCGTCTGTTGAATGAACACCCATTGGATGATTACCCGTTGGATTAACAGGCGTTGCTTGGACATCCATTGGATCATCATCCGTTAGATCAACAATCCTTGGATAATCATCCATTGGATGATCATCCAT
This sequence comes from Balansia obtecta B249, assembly GCA_000709145.1. Taxonomy (NCBI): domain Eukaryota; kingdom Fungi; phylum Ascomycota; class Sordariomycetes; order Hypocreales; family Clavicipitaceae; genus Balansia; species Balansia obtecta. The sequence goes on along the minus strand of JFZS01000276.1, from coordinate 10,945 downwards.
TGAATGATCACTCGTTGGATTAACAAGTGTTGGATAATCATCCATTGGATGATCACTATTTGGATTAAAAACCGCTACATAATCATCCATTGGATGATCACTCGTTGGATTTACAGGCGTTGGATTAATACCTACACTTGTTGGATGACCACCCATTGGATGATCGTCCGTTGGATGAACACCTACACCTGTTGGACGACCACTTGTTGGATGACCAGCCAAAGGATGGCCACTTGTTGAGTGACCAGTCGAAGGATGGCCACCCGTTGAATGACCAGTCGAAGAATGGCCACTTGTTGAATGACCAGTCGAAGGATGGCCACTCGTTGAATGGCCACCCGTTGAATGGCCACCTGTTGAATGACCAGCCGAAAGATGGCCATCTGTTGAATGACCAGCCGAAGGATGGCCACCCGCTGAATGACCAGCCGAAGGATGGCCACCCGCTGAATGATCACCCGAAGGATGGCCACCCGCTGAATGATCACCCGAAGGATGGCCACCCGCTGAATGATCACCCGAAGGATGACCACCCGTTGGATGGCCACCCGTTGAATGGCCACCCGGGGGATGAACAGGCATTGGACGACCAAGCCTTGCATTTAGTGGTCTGAAGTCGGAATCAAGAGTCGCCGACATTTCATCCAACGATGCGATAATGCTGTTAAAATTCTGCGGCACACCATTTCCCGCATGTTGATCTCTCCTCAATATTTCCCTGCGCAGTGAAGTGGTCAGGCTCATGGCCAGGAACGCAGAATCATGAGGATGGTGTTGCGACTTACTTGAGGGTCTCGAGGAATTCCCGGCTTGTGTCCCTGGTGAACACCATTTTTTTGCAAATTTCCGGTTGAAAGCAATGTACAAGACTGGCGGCGGGTCCTTTCGGACAGTAGCGTTATTCAAGGCGCTTCCGCGCGCCTAGAATGGATGCAGGATCGCAGTCAAGATAGAAACAGAAGTCTACAGAACTGCAAGGGGAGTAGTTGCAATAACCAAACCTGGGACTTGGATTGGCTGGCTTGGTTGTATTTGTGTGGTAGTACGGATGAAGTGGTGTGCATCTACTGCAAGAAATGTGCTAAGGGGTATCGACAAGGTCGTTGTCACATGTGACACTGCCTGTCAGATGCTTGTGTGTAGCCTAGACACCGTTGCTTCCAGAAGAACAGAGAGGAGGGTGGTGCCTGAAGCTGGGTAAGTTGTAGGCTCGAGCGAGAATGCGGTGATTTCTCGCGTACTACCCCTCTTTCCTCTTTCGTCTCCTTGTGAGCGATCTAGGCAGGTGGGTATGAGCGTATAAGGGTACAAGGGTGTGAGGGGATAAGGGTATAAGGGTATAAGGTAAGAGGGTAAGAGAGTAGGAGAGTAAAGGGGAAAGGGGAGAGGGGAGAGGGTGAGAGTGCAAGAGTATAAGAGTGCAAGAAGTATAAGAGTGCAAGAGTATAAGAGTGCAAGAGTGCAAGAAGTATAGGAGTGCCAGAGTATAAGAGTGCAAGAGTGCAAGAAGTATAGGAGTGCCAGAGTATAAGAGTGCAAGAGTGCAAGAAGTATAAGGGTGCAAGAGTGCAAGAAGTATAAGAGTGCAAGAGTATAAGAGTGCAAGAGTATAAGAGTGCAAGAAGTATAAGAGTGCAAGAGTATAAGAGTGCAAGAGTATAAGAGTGCAAGAGTATAAGAGTGCAAGAGTATAAGAATATATAAGAGTGCAAGAGTATAAGAATATATATAAGAAGTGCAAGCGTATAAGAGTGCCAGAGTACAAGAGTGCAAGTGTCAAAGGGTTCAAGAGTCCAAAGAGTCTAGAGCACCTATTGCCGTTTTGCACTGACTTTTCCCCTCTTCCAAACAAGGAATTGTGCGAGGTTGATGATGAACCAAAAGGCAAAAACTGCAAACACAGCATCTCGGGGAAAGGGCCAGTAAATACCCCCTCGGAAGCACAACTCAAGACATATGGCAAAGGCGCATCTGGACGAGGTGACATGTCTCGCCTCCTGGTGCTGGTGCCCATGCCGTACGCAGGCCGGCAAGGAGCCGCTCAATCGGCTTGCTATCCCCGTTAGACCGGTGTGGCCATCGATCGGCAAGAGAAGCTCTCGCATGGGCTTGCTGCGGGAGGCCAGATGCGGAAAAGGGTCGCATTGGTGACGGTTCCCACCCGGCCATGATGGTCGTTTTTCATCATCGACTCGACTCGCATGACGATGCAGGCATGTTTGGAGGCCCAGCTTCGCTCGCCTCCCCCTGTCTCTCCGGTCGAGCAAGAGACCCATGCTCGCGACCAGCTGAATGAAAACAAGATTTTTGCAATGTTGCAATGTTGCAATGGATGCAAAGGTGGGACGCTAGGACCGAACCAGATTGCTTTACAGGACGGCTCAACATGTGCATGTTGGAGTGTTGCACAGAGCGAGAATTCGGATCCCGGTCTTTGCGTCGCTGGTTATTTATTTCTTTTTATAGTTGGTGAATATATTTGCAGTGTTTTCGATTGTAAAAAATAATTATCAATGATAATAATAATAAAAAAGACAGAAAAACCCGCAAAGCGTGTTGGGATCGTGATCTTGAGACATCGGTGAAAAGGTGGATGTATTGACTCGTTGAGACCGGGACGTGTGGGTATGGGGGGGGGGGGGGGGGGGGGGAGAGACATGGATGTAGATGTGATGTCGACGAGGTGTGGATGAAACTTGAAGCGGGATGTAGATGTGGATGTCGTGGACGTGGATGGGGACGTAGACGTGGACCCACCTCGACCCCCCTGCCATGGGTCGAGCCGTGACGTCTCAGATACGACAGGCAAACCCTGCCGCACAATAAAAAAATAAAAAATCAAAAAAAATCCTTGATACGCATACGCATACGCATACACGTACACAGCAGCTCATGAGGGGCGCAATGCACCTCACGCAATCCATCCATCCATCCATCCATCCATCCATTCTATTATTCCCACACGTTTTGCTGGAGAGCGGCAAGAGGACGTAAAGATGATGCAGCATAGCAAACCAGCGTCTCCTCCGTCCACCCAACTTTTCTTCAGCTTCTCCTCTGCCAAGCGCCACGTCAAGCGCCACGTCAAGCAGGCGATCAAAGAAACGCGGAAGCAACAGAAAAACTTGTTATCAGAGGAGAGGCTTTTCCTTCTTCTCTCTTTCCCCCGTCGCCCGCGCGCGTGTGGTTACGCAGACGCCAAGGCTATTGCGCAATTTCTGCACGCTGCCACGGGACGTCCTCGGGACCATTACTCATTTTTTCCGTCACAAGCTCCATGTTGCAGATGAGCCATCACGAGGGCATTTTTCGAAACCGGGAACGAGTAACAAATAACATGCGAGGTTGCAAGAGGCCCATGATGGCGAGTTTGGAGGAAAGGCCCTTTTCTCTTGCTTTGCTACTGCTGCCCGGTTGTCGAGAGGTACGTACCCGACACCCACCCCACTCACTACGTAGTCAGCGTGGGTGGGTGGCGTGATAGGCGGCGCCCAGCAAAATGTGGCGTGGCTGCCGGACACTGACTGGGAGCGCCACCGACGCCACAAACACTAGTCGAGCCCCAAGATGATGCCGTCTACTAGATAGAGCCAAGACCATCGACGGAACTTTTTTTTTTTTTTTTCGGAGAATAAAATTTAAATAAACAAACACACAAGACGTGAGATATGCATGACAAAACATGTCACACTCGGCAGAAACCAGTCAATATGACAGACGCGGGAAGAAAGGGGGGGGAGGGAGGGGGATGACCATCCGCCATCCCATCGACAACACATACAACAAAATCCTTGTGGAGTCAACTTGCAGACAAGTTTACTCGGATAAAACAAAAAAGAAAAAAGCACGACGGCCCAAGCATGCCCACCCTCTTCCGGGTAAAGTTGAGGAGGCGAGCCAAGGTAAGGAGATAAGGGAGGGCGAATGGGAAAAGGCCAACGGGCACTCGTTGCTGCGCCGATCCCCCAGCATGATGCTGCGATGACTGGTTATCGTTGCATGGCGGGCTATTTCACGACTAAGATCGCGGACCTTAACTCCCGCCGCCAAGGATTGCGTTTTTTTTTTCCCGCACATGTTCTGGCGTATCATGTGCTTTGGCCGATAGCCGGGAGAGCCGGGCAGCAGAAGGACGCTGCCCGATCGTCATGGCGGCAGAAAACCTCCGCAGCTTGAACCGCCCTTCCTCCAGAACAGAGTTGTCGTTGAGGGAGGCATGGATGCCCCAGACCAGGAGAAACTTGGCTGGGCAATCCGGATGGAGCAAACGGACCACCACCCCCCCAATCTCCCCTCTCTGTCTTATTGTCCCATTGTTTGCCGTCTTAGCGCAGCGAAGCCTCCCGGGACTTCTATTGGTGAGCCTCCGCAGCGAATCACACTGTCTTGGGTCAACCCCGACTGCCGGACGAGCAGGAGCCGGGACCAAGCGGAGCAGTGTGTCCGGTTCGGCAAATACGACTCCGAGAAATCCGCGGCGGCGGACGGCCCGGCCGGCCTCGAGGAGCTGAGGTACGGCGACCCGACCGACGTGCAGACGCTGACGTCGGCCACCATCGTCTACTACAACGACACGGTATCCCTCGGGGCCGCCACCATCGCCAACGCAGACCTTTGGTGTCGTGTCCCGCAGCAAGGGCCAGTCGGTGGGCATTCTCGGCCTCGCCCCGGACCCCAAGGCCGGCTTCGGCGCCGACGTGCCGTACCGTCGGGTGCCCAGCTCCATGGCCGCAGAGGGCGTCATCGCAAAGGCCGCGTCTATGCCCTGGACATGCGCCACTCGGACAGCCGGCACGGCGCCATCATCTACGGCGGCCTCGACCGGAGCAAGTTCACCGGCGCCCTGGCGAAGCGCCCCCATCGTGCGGGGCATCAAGAACGAGTACCGTCTGGCCGTGCAGCTGACCTCGGTCGGCGTCACTACCGGCTCGTCCACGACGGCCGAGGTCGCCGCCGCCGTCATGCTCGACTCCGGCACCACCTACACCAGGCTGCACGAGTGGTCGCCATGCCCGTCCTGCGGGCGCTGGGGGCCAAGGACAACGGCCGGGGCTATTACCAGGTGCCGTGTTCGGTGCGCGACGCAGCAGGCAGCGTCGACTTTGGCTTCGGGCCCAAGACGATCCGTGACCCGTTGACAGACTTCATCATGGACATGGGCGGCGCGCCTCGGCGGCGGTGCCACGTCGGCCTCCTGCTTACTACCGGCCAGCAGATCATCGGCGACAAGCGTCCTGCGCGCCGGCTACTTCGTCTTCGACTGGGACAGCCAGGAGGTGCACGTCGCCCAGGCGGCTGACTGCGGCGACAGCGACATCGTCGCCGTCCCTTCGGCCACGGGCAACTACAGAGAGGGCGACGCGGCGTCGGTCACCTCGTGCCCGTAGTCCGACCCGCAATGCTTCGTGGGCGCCGCCACCACGCAGTGCTGCGCGTGGTGGACTGCTGACCATGGCATGAGTATCTGGCTTTGGGTCTGGATGTTTTATAGTTACCTTTTACACGTGAGTACATGAGTTTGGGACACGTACTCTTGGGCCTGTTGTACATTCCTGGCCGGCCCAGGACAGCCGCACATGATGCCCACACGGGACATGTCTTGGTACACGAGTAGAGCGTGAAAATAGAAATTGCGCAAAGCAGGGCAAACCACTGCGATTGAAGCTGGCCGTCAAATTCCGTACCTACGCAGGACGCATGTCGTATATGGATAGAAGCTTTGATAATAGCCCACTGCGACTAAAGCCGGCCATCAAATCCCGAGCCAAGCGGTGACACCCGCCATCAGTCCCTGCCACGCTCCTTTGCCCCAACCCAAAGGGTCCCCCCTCTCACTCACAGCTGCAGTGACGCCCACGTGCGCTGGTAATAGCATGGAGTAGAATCCGGACGACATCAATGGTCTGCCTGGACCAGAAAACCGCCGGTCGGGGGCTGAATGAGCGGTGATTGGCTTCTCCGCAATTTGCCCCGGGGCTACCGGATCTACAACTTATCGCTGCAGCTCGTCGTCCGCGGGCCACAGCAAAGTCCGGGGAATAAAATCGATGAATCCAATCGTGGATGGGGCAGATGCAGGTCGTGAGTCTTGTCAACGTGACTCACGAGATTTGCTTCGGAATCCCGTTGCTCCATCCATCCATCCGGTGGACCTCCGGTGGAGCGCCCCAGATACCCGGAGAGAATTTTAAAAACCAAAAACGGTAGTGTGGATCCGCAGGACGGGCTGTGACTGGCCGAACGTCGTTCGTCCCAAGCGGAGCAAAAACGGCAGGCAAGTTCTACCGAGGCTGCGCACGGCCCCAAAAAAAAAATAAAAATAAAAATAAAAATCGCCTTATCAACTCTCTAGCGTGCGGCGCACGACAAATACGCCAACGGCGGGCTAACGACGAGGCCCGCTCCTCGGCAGAGGCCGTCGGGTAACAAGAACAAGACGTAACTTTTTATTAATTTTTTTTTTCGCCAGTCTTGTTTTAAGTAGCAATCTCAATCTCACCAGGCTGCCTGCCCTGCCTATTTCGCAATCCTGTTGCAACGAAAAAGAAAGAAAGAAAAAAAAAAGAGTCTCTTCCTCTTCCCTTCTTTGTCCCTTCTTTTTCCCTTCCTTGCGATTCCCAGCAAACGGGCAGCTCTGTCCCATTTGCCCTTGTCCAAGCCAGCGCCTCGCTGTCGGGCCGACAAACCTGCGTTGACGATGGTCTTCCTCCCACCACCCACGACGACGTCCGCTCTTCCAGGTTCGTACTACATGCCGTCACACCAGAAATGTCGAGAATGCGAGAAAACTGGTTCGCCCAGACGCAGCACAGCTAACGATGCCCCGATAAGAGATTCCTGATTCCATCACGCTCGAGGCCTTCATCAATGATCCCCAGTACGGCCGGTTCCCGATCGCCGAGTCCAGACACCCTTACACATGCGGCCTCACGGGCCAGACCCGGAGCGCGGCTGAGGTCGCGCTGCGGACCGAGTACCTGGCAAGAGGCGTCGCCAAGAGGTTGGGGCTCAATGCCCATGAAGGCACGGAATGGGACAGGGTCGTCTGCTTGTACGCCCTGAACACGGTAAGCCAGGACCAGGACGATGGAACGGGCGGAACATCAAATCAAGATGGGCTGACAAGATGGGCTTGCTTTCTTCCGCCTAGATCGACTACGTGCCCTTCACCCTCGCCATCCACCGTCTCTCCGGCATCGTCACACCCGCCAGCGCGGCCTATTCCCACCACGAACTCGCCCATCAGCTCCGATCGTCCGGCTCCCGCGCGCTCTTCACCTGCGTCCCCCTCCTCGACAACGCCCTCGAGGCCGCCGAGGCAGCGGCCATCCCGCGCGACCGCATCTTCCTCCTCCCCGTGCCCAACACTCGCCCGGACGCGAGGTTCCAGACGATAGACGACCTGATCGACGAGGGCCAGCATCTGCCGCCGCTGCCGCCGCTGCGATGGACCAAGGGCCAGGGTGCCAGACAGACGGCATACCTATGCTATTCGAGCGGCACATCTGGACTGCCTGTAAGAAAACCTCGTTCGCTTCCCAATTCCAAGTCCAATGGCTCCCAGGACTCATGTTGAGACTGAACACTCCTCCTCGTCCGTGCATAGAAAGCCGTCATGCTGTCGCACTTCAACATCATCGCGAACATAACCCAGGTCCGGCTCGTCGACGACGTCGCCCGCCGCGAGCTCAACTTCAAGACGCACGTCAACCTGGGCGTTCTCCCCTTCAGCCACATCTACGGCCTCACGCTGGTCTCGCTCCTGAGCCACTACCGCGGCGACCAGGTCGTCGTGCTCCCCCGGTTCGACCCCGAGACCTTCCTGCGCGCCATCCAGACGTACAGGATCAACCAGCTCTCCGTCGTGCCTCCCATGCTCATCTACCTCGCTACCAACATGGACACCGTCTCCAAGTATGACTTGAGCAGCGTGCGCTGGGTGTACTGTGGTGCCGCGCCGCTGGGGCCGGAGATTGTCGACGCCCTGCTCGCCATCTGGCCGAACTGGCACATCGGTCAAGGCTACGGTGAGATAGACCCTGCCTGCAATCTATCAGCTGGTATCGTTGCCGTTGACGACGAGAGAGAAAGAGAGAGAGAGAGAGAGAAAGAGACAGATGTACTGACTCGTCATCCTGACTAGGTATGACGGAATCGTCCCCCACAATCGTCACCACGTGCGAAACCGACCGGCTGACCGGCTCTTCCGGCTGCGTCATCCCCGGCGCAAAGGCCAAGGTCATCGACGCCGAGGGCAACGAGGTCACGACGTACGAAACCCGCGGCGAGCTGTTCTACCAGTCTCCGTCCGTCGCGCTAGGCTACCTGCACAACGAGAAAGCCAACGCCGAGACCTTCGTATGGCACGACGACGGCCGCTGGCTCCGCACCGGCGACGAAGTCCTCGTGCGCAAGTCCCCCAAGGGAACCGAGCACTTTGTCATCACCGATCGAATCAAGGAACTTATCAAAGTAAAGGTAGCGTTACAGCCCTCCCGCAAATTGCCTTTTGTCAAAAAGCCCCTTTATCCACCGCCCCCCTTGGCTCTCACCACCAAGAACAAAAAGCGCACGAAACCGGTATTACAAAAGCGAAATATAAAAACACGGACCCCCCGCTCCCCCTTTTTCTCTCAAAAACAATAGCTAATCTTTTTATTTTATTTTTTTGTTTTTCCCACTCCCCTCCCAGGGCCACCAAGTCGCCCCCGCCGAACTAGAAGCCCATCTGCTCTCCCACCCCTTCGTCTCCGACTGCGCCGTCATCCCCGTGCACGACCTCCGCGCCGGCGAAGTGCCAAAGGCCTACGTGACCAAGTCGGCCGAGTGCAAGGGCAGGTCCGACGAGGAAATCACGAGCGCCGTCCTCAAGCACGTCCAGGACCACAAGGCGAAGCACAAGTGGCTCAACGGCGGCGTCGAGTTCATCGATGTCATCCCCAAGAGTCCCAGCGGGAAGATCCTGCGCAGGCTGCTCAAGGACAAGGAGCGCCAGAGGCGAAAGGAGAGCGGTGCCAAGCTGTAAGACTTGGGGGGAAAAGGGAAAATCCATCTCTGTTGATGGGATACTCTGATTCCTTACCCCTTGCCATTTGACAATATTTAAACCATGTGATTATTATGTGAGCGTCAGTTGGGTTATGAGGGGATGTACTTTAGATTGTCGTTCTAGCCTCCTTATACAAATATGTTGCAATCTTCATCTTGGGCTACTGGCTGGCCTGAGCCTTCGTTTACTCTCACAAACAGTACTTCACGACCCGGTCATAACATGCACAGCAGGAAGTCGTCATCGAACGTGGGACTTGGCTTCCGCCTTTGTTAGCCCACAGACTTTATTCCATCCACTTTGATTCACTCACTTTGGCGTCGCTTGATTTCAGACTCTGCATGTTCGAATGTCGGTATTTACCACCCTGTACGAGTCTGATTCCTCGTGGTAATCAGAAACTACGACATCGCCAGTCCAGGATCAACATTATACAGCACATCATAATCACAGAATCAGATCATTGAACTCAGAAGAATGATATTAATATTACAGAAAATCCAGCCCTGTGCCTTCATAGACAGGCTTCCACATGGGCCCATCAGGTCGTTCCGAGACTTGTCTCCCACAGACACAGTCTGTTTTGCACAACTCTTGAATATCCCCAACTTTCCACGTACATTTCATAGGATCGTATAGAATGATACGAAGCAAAACAAACTGCTCTTTTCCCGAGCAACCCTTTAATCCCTAGCTTGGCCTTAAACCCAACATGCGTTGATATAATACTCAAAAGATAAGAAATTCAGTAGTCCTTAGTGAATATTTGCTTGCCCCCCCCCCCCCCCAAAAAAAAATAAAAATACAACCGAAATCCCAGATTTCATCGGCCATTTACTGGCTCATTACCTTGAAACCTTACAGAGCAACCATGAAGGCGACGGCAGCAATTAGCACGCCAGCACCAGCGCGTCCAGCACCAGCCGTCACGGGCAAGGAGCTAGACGGAACAGGGGGGTTGACACCAGTGCCAGTGATGGCAGGGGCCGTGCTAGACAGTCCGGAAGGCCCAGTCGGGGGAGCAGCAGGCTGAGTCGATTGAGCTCCGGTAAGAGGAGGAGGCATGGAAATGTAAGGGATGGTAGCCTCAAAAGAGACAATCTGAGTGGTGGACGAGCCGACATCGGTAGTGGCATAGACATAGGTGGTATAAGGAACGGAGGTGATGCGAGGAGTGCCCGTGACAGTGATGATTTCAGTGATGGGCTTGGCACCAGTGACGATGCAGGGGTTCTGTTGGATATAAGGTCTGCAAATACCCTGGAAGAACGCGATGGCCTCAGAGATGATGTTGCCGCTCTCACCGTGAGCGTAGATACAGTTGAAGATAGTATCGACGAACTCCTTGCTGGGACAATAGCAGCCAGCATCTGTGTTGTCCTTGCACTTCGACTTGAGGTCGAGGAAAGTGTTGAGACATCTTGGGACGACGGAAGGGCAAGGAGGCGGCTGAGTGGGCTTGGGAGCCTCGCTGGTAGGATTGGGCTTCTCATCACTCGGCTTCACGTTGCCCTCAGACTTTGAGGTTGAGGGAAGGACAACTGTGGTAGGGATGGCCTGGGTCTGAGTGCGGGTTTCCGTCACAGGGCAGATAGTGGTGCTCACTGGGACAGTGACAGTGACAATGTGAGATCCAGTCTTGCCAGGACACTCAGGGACAGTGGGTCCGCAACTGATGATTGTCTTGGTGGAGGTGCTAAAGATAGTTGAGGTGCTGTCGTAGGTTGTAAGGAAGGTAGAAGTCTGTGTGCCAATCGTGGTTGCAAGAGTGGTCTCCTGGCTGGACTGACTGGTGGTTCCGGGAGCGGAAGGAGAGGTCTGTTGGCTAGACTGGATGGCAGGAACAGTGGTGGAAACATCCTGGGTCCGAGTTCGAGTTTCGGTGACCGGGCAGAT
>JFZS01000275.1:0-34287 GCA_000709145.1 Balansia obtecta B249 | reverse complement strand
AGGGGGAAGGGGGGTGTGGTGTAGCCTAGCCCAGCCTAGCCTAGTCCAGCCTAGTCTAAGGGTTTGAGACTTGGGGCACGAGGCAGGGCTTCTTCCGGCTATTGAACGAGCATGGGGCGCCAGATGGAGATGGGATGGGGAACTGATGGTGGTGGAGACTGAATGGCCTTGCCCGCTCAGCTTCCTGCTTTGGCTCCTGCAGGGTCCCTACTCGGCAATGAGCAGTGGGCAGTGGGCAGTGGGCAGTGGGCAGTGGGCAGTGAGTGGACAGTGGGCAGTGAGTGGACAGTGGACAGTGAGCACTGAGCACTCAGCACTCAGCACTCAGCACGAGCACTCAGTAGCACTGAGCACCCGTCACCCACCAGCCGGCGCCCCGTGGTGTGGTCAGTGAGTAAATAATCGTCCGTGGTCAAGCACGCACGACGAGACTCGTAACGAGTAGCCACTTGAGCGGTTTAATGACGGAAGGAGGGGGGAAATGTGAGCATGGGATGGGCAGGAAGGAGGTGGCGGCGTTTGTCGGCCAAAGTCCCATTTTTACAAATTACAATAATGCGAAAAATAAACCAAAGAGGGCCGGGACACGCTGTACAACAAAAAACTTAAAAAAACAAGAGTCATGACAGAATGACAGGGGTGCGTACAGTGTCAAATAATGAATGATCAAACGCATATGCCGGCCACAACAAGATGGAATTCTGAACCAGACTTACCAACATCTTCAGGCGTGAGACCTGTGGGTGAGGACCACGCATAGAGATGGGCCAATGAAATCGTCATGGTGGTGGTGTTGGCCAGGGTCAGGGAAGGTGACTTAGTCAGCAGAATCGAAGCAACAATCGAAGCAACAATCAAAGGCACCGGCCAGGAAGCGAATGCGCGCGCGCGATTCTGATTCAGCTCTTGGCCCGGATCCTTTGGCCCGATGCTTTAAAGCCTACCACGTCCGTGCTGATGCCAATCGTGGTGCACAATGAGATAATGGGAATGGTCCAACTAGGGCGCCACTGTACTTTTGGCAGGCAGCAAGTGCCAGGCCCAACGTAAAAAAAAAAAAAAAATACCTGTTGTGGTTGCAGTGTCGGGCCGTCGACGTCGAAGCGTAACACTGCGATGCGCCCGTCGTTCGTGTACGGCGTTGCCAGAATCCAGATGGAAAGAACTAATGCACACCAGAAAGCCACACGGGACCAACGGATGGAGGGGGGAGGGGGAGTCTATGCACCCCGACGTAAAGTTGGCGGCTTGCACGAATCAATCCTCCACTATCCGATTGCCGTACAACACACAAAATTCAGGACGAGGAAGTCACCGGTCCTTTTTGGCTTTCCAGACTTGCAAGATCGATGATACTGGTTGCCAGTCCTGGTGTACTGGTTATGAATTTTTTTTTTTTGTTACAAGGGCAGAGATGATGCCTCCGACACTTGCAATCTAAACGTTGCCCGAACAGATGTCAAAGATGACCTAGATCATCGGAGACTGCGTGCAGATTTGTGCCGACGCCTTGTGGGTAGGTCGGAAGTCGTCTTGGTTACACAAACGAGGGCCAGGTGGTGGTGGGTGGTGGTACCGGACTGTGGATGGCTGTCGACCTTGTCGGATGTAGGATCGAGAACGCGGGGGGCATCCGCGTCGAAGCTGTTACAAGATTGGTGGTCGTGCTCAGCAGATGGCTTGTCGCATAGGAGGCCTTACTCGGTCTATATCCAAATTCGAAGCAGCCAGAAACGGTATTTTGCCAGGAGTGACGAGTAGTTCGCTTATCTGCGCCCTTGGCGTTGTTGGCGTAGAGCTTGTTCGGTCCAAGCACGGCGATCTGATGGGGTCGAAGGAGCTGGATGGGTTTCCTATCCCAAGCAGCCCACGATGTCGACAATGCCGAATAGCCGGCCTATGGGTGGGTGGTGAACGTGTGCGTGGTGGACGTGTGGGTTTCCGACCTTGGGCTGTCAGCAGGACAGTACGGACGAGCTTCGCTTACAAGGTCGCCAAGATCAACCAAGCAAGAGGACAGACGGCTGGCCGTGTGCCGATGGGAAGCCGACAAGTGTAGTAGGCAGGCAGTAGTAAAGTAGGCTTATTTGGGGTAGCCGCACAGCGCAGCTAAGCAAGTGTGAAGAAAAGGTACAAGAAGAAAAAGGGCACGAACTGAACAAAGAGGTCAGCAATGATGATGGGAAAGGGTGGCCTCAACTATGGGAAACAAGACCAGGCAGTTTTTACATATGTATATGTGGACACGGGGTAGGGAGGGCAGACAGAGTATTAATATTTAATGAAAAAGAGAAACCTCCGGCCAGATGAGGCGAGAGAAAGCGGTTGGAGATCTGACACAAAGAAATGCCAAAAAAAGCTGTTGAGCGACGGGTGTGCTGGGGAGTGCCATCAAAGTCTGTCTTACTTAACGAGCTTGTGTGTATGTATGCACTCGGTACGTAGGTACCCAGGTCCTTGAAGGAGCTTGAGCTTGGAGATTATCGGCTTTGGGTCGCTCAACTGTACTGTTCGTGAGTCGTACGTACATGGCGCCGAGGGACTGGCATTGCGGCCATTTCGACCGACTGGGGCCATCTACTGCCAAGTAGTACTTGATCGACGAGTCGAGGTCCACGCTCCAACGCTCCATCGCTCCATCGCTCCATCGCTCCATTTCTCTTTCGGTCTCTAGACTGGTTGGTTGATTGGTTGGTCGGTTGGCTGGCTGGCTGGCTGGCTGGCTGGGTTCTTGCTGGGTTCTTGCTGGTCGACGCGAGGCAGGCAGGGTAGAAAGAAGGAGAAGGGCCAGCCAGGGCGGCCAGGTAGCTTTGAAGCAGCACGAATTAGGTAGGCGTGGCGTTGGGTTGGCAGAAAGTGACTACACGAGGGTCGGGGAGGCGAGTTGACGAGAGGGGGGGGGGGGGGGGAGAAGACAAAGAAGGGTGAAGAGGAGGTGGTAGGTAGTGCATATCTCGGGTACGCAAGTACCTACTCAAACCAGAGAGAAATCCATGTACTCCAAGTACTCGTGCAAGCGTTACGAGTGTTTGCCAAGGTCCACGCCGGGCGTGTTCTCAGCACATTGTGCATCGCACACCACGAAAATGGATCTAGTCTTCTCCGTCCTCCATCTAAAGGGCTCCATCCAAAATGCTCTCAATGCACGCATAAAGCACATGTGTCCCTGTTCTATGGCCGTGCGCCCCTGGTAAGCCCCGGCACTCCAACTCCAGACTCCAGCCAGACAGTGTGTCATGGCCGCCGCGTCGCAATTGTGGAAAACCGAGCATTGATACGGCGCGGTGTGGAAACTTGCCGTGTTTAAGTTCGGATCAAGACTTATCGGGCGGGTCTGTGTACTTGGATCTGGGGGAATAATTACTTGCTGCCTCATGCCAGCCAACATGGCTGACGCCTTCCCGCGTACAATATATACGATTGATTAAAACAGGACAGAGCTGCTGCAATTACACCCTTCCTTCCTTCCCCACCCTCCTGAGGCTTCCATGCTTCCAGGCACATATCATGTCAGTCAGCTCAGCAAAGCAAGCACCGTGACCTCGCGAGGAAACAACATCGTTCGGGCTTTCCTGACTGACGACCCGAATCGATCGAACCAATCTTGTCTTGTCTTCCGCCAACCATTCGACTAATATCTCTTCTGGATATTAGTAGTGGGGGGCGTTGGCACACAAATGCGCTAGGGTCGCGCCTGCACAGGCAGGCGAGACAGGCACTTTTGCAAGAGAGGTCGATTCCGATCCCGACGGTAAGTCCCTGGTACGCGCATGGTGGTGGGAAGCGACGCGGCGGTCCAAGTATCCAGGTACTTGCACTTGGTTCTTCACATGTACAAACCGAATGCTCTGATCACATCTGAAGGGCTTGGCACATTTCTCCTATTTTACTCAAATGCGTACGGAGTAATGCGAGATTGCTTGGCTAAGCAGGCAACCTTCGTGCGCCTCCTCCCCATTCATTTTTTTTTTTTTTTCGTTCCTCACTCTCTGGCTTTGACAAGCCCTGAGGCGCCGAACACGAGAGTTAATGCTGACGCTAAAACCACCCCTAAAATAGGAACTTTGCTTTCTTTGGTTTTTTTTTTTTTTTTTTGTGACAAAGAATCTAGATTTTTTTAAGTAAGCGGGTTATTCCTCAGCCACACAGGACACAGGGGACAAATTTCATGACGGGCCTCACGACCCAGTCTCTCTCTCCAGTACCACTCATGTAATTTGACCACCCCGTGCCAAGATACAAACACTTGGCAGCGAAGCGAGTCTCGGCCGACGAGCAAGGTAGTCCCCGGCTACGCGGCCTGTCGAATTACATACGTACACGGGCTCTCCTGCCCGATGTATACATGTGTATTATGCAGGCAGGAGGGTTCGACATGGCTCTTGCCGGCGCAATACGCACTGGCTTTTCGTGGCGTGCGGTGCGTGCAGCACCTGCCAATGCGGCTGCCAATGCGGGCACATGACGAATCGTCATGTTCTTCGTCTTGCACAACAATTCTGAACTACTGTAGCCAGAGAGGCATGCTTGGCACATTTCATGCAGCGGGCGAGTATTGTGAGACACCACCACCTTTGACCACCTACATGTTTACCGTTTACTCACATCGCATAGGCAGCGCCTTGGTGGAAGACATTCCCGGTTCGGTTATGCGTTTTGCGGGCCAGGAGGCTCTAGAAGGCTTGGCACCGAGAGCACCACGTCACGCTTATAGCATTCGTCCCTCCTCTCCCAAAGGAGACTGCTGAAGCTCACCGGTAAAGCGATTCGAAACGAAAATCATGCATAGTTTCCGTTGCCGGCTTAAAGAAACTTCACCGCGCAGCCCCAGGTCATTGTGAGTGCGGGAGGTGGGGCATGCCTGTGCAGCACAAAGTTCTGAATCAGTCGGGTTCTAGTCATGACTGTTTCTGCGAGGGCCAATGATGGCTTCGATATTCGTTGTCCTGCGCATACGCCAACTGTCGAGCGACGTGCCTGCTGACTGACGGTAATATTTCCCTCATCCTCTCTTGACCGGCCTATCGCTTCTTACCCCTCCCCTCCACCCACGAACATGATGGATGCAGCCATTTTCTCCATCTTCGGCTGGTTACTTGGACCCTCGGGGATCAACTGAAAATCAGAGTGCAAGCTATTTCTGAGTTGGGATGTAATTAGGCCGCTCTGCAAAGTTCTCATGCTGTATGTACCCCATAGGATCCGTCGCATACAGCGGCATTTTCTTCGGACAGGGCCAAGGACATGATCCAGTGCAGCCAGAAGCGTGTAATAGGATGGAGACCTGAACTGCCAGCTTGATGTTACCGTGTTCGTCACACATCATGACCCTCGCTCGGTCTGTATCAGCTGCCGCCATGACCAGTTCCTGAGAGGAGCTGTTTTTTGAACTCGTTCAAATGCCACTCATGCATCACCATGGTCACCCGAGTGGAGGAGGAAGGCGCACACAAGGCCGTAAAATTTTTAGGCGCATCGCAAATGGTAATTCCTCAGCTGCCGCTGCGAGATACGCCGCCGCGATATGTACATATGTATCGGAGGGACGCAGTGCGGATTGGTGTAAGTCATTGCCATGCCTGCGCCGATGACGACAGATGATCGACGGCACAGACCTAGTTCGCCGATGAACTGCCAAAACGGATGCGCAGGCAACATGGGCCGACGACACATTACGCAGGCAGCCGCCCGGGGGATTGTCAAAGCATTCAAGCATGTTTTATGAAAAAAAAAAATAGGAACCAAGACAATGCACATCACGGCCCGGTTATGCTTGTATCATGCTTATCCACTGCTTCAAAGTCCACCACACGGATTCAAGACTCGAGTTATGGTTATTCGAGATGATTGGCACCCGTCGCATGCCATCATCCGTACCGGCCTCGCGGGCTTATCCGGCGGCTCGAGCTCAAGGTTCGATGAGTGAGAAACAGTCTCGGACGCAGCGAACAACGGATTGAGGCCAGCCACTCGATCGGCCTCCGCAGAGTATTCTGAGATGTCTTGTGTGAGACACTGGCGACAGGGAGGGGAGCAGGGAGCAAGGAGCAAGGAGCAGGGAGCAGGAAGCAGGAAGCAGGAAGCCGGGAGCAGAGGGAGCAGGGAGCATCAAGCACAGTGCCTTCAAGTCATCCGTCGTCGTCGCAACAGGGAAGGCATTGGAAGTTTGTTTCTTGGTCGTGAAAGGGAAAAGGGGCGTGTGCGCGGAGGCCCGCAGAGACAAGACGCGGCCACCGACGATTGACTCTGCTGGACTGTGGTTGGCCTTTACGGAGGAATTCCTCGTTGAAATAGACTTGTATGCATTAAGATTGTGAGGGTCTAAGACATTTTCGCGTCAGCTCACCTCGTTCGCATCGTTGACTGGGGCGGCCCTTGAAGATTTTTGACGAGGACAAATTGGGCTGCACGGGTCCGGACCTGAACAGCGCACAGCGCACAGCAGACAAAAGCGTACAGGAGCATACAGGAGCATATAGGAGCATACAGCAGCACACAGCAGCACACAGCAGCACACAGCAGCACACAGCAGCACACAGCAGCAGCAACTGCGGGGCCACGCTGCTTCAGCCCAAGTCCAGCCCAGTCCAGCCGCTGCCGCTGAGCCTGGCCCCACCCAGTCGGTCCGGTCCAGTCAGAGCAGCCGATTCGACTTCCCACCGCCTTTCTCTTCCCCATCAACCACTTCCACCAGCATCACCACGAATTCGCACGAGTAACATGTCGCAGTTGCAGTCGCAGTTGCAGTCGCAGTCGCAGTCGCAGTCGGGCACAAGTTGAAGCTCGTCCTTTCCGCATCCTCTTTGGGTGGTGCACCCCCGGAATCTTCTTCATGTAACGTGAGTCTCTCGGCAATGTCAGCCTGGACTAATGTTGAGTTATGACGATAGCGTTGTTGTGCCTCCCAAGCCACGCTGATGACGAGCATGCATGCAATCTCTGGATGTTCATCGAGAGAGGATTCGTCTGCATGGTCCTCATCCCTTGCAGATCACCTTGGACGAGATGCAGCGACTCGGAATGGTGAAGCTGCCCGTGGGACAATCACCACCGATGACCGAGACCCTAAGCATCAATCTAAACGGCCAGCCTTGTACGTTTGGTCTGCGGTGCGCGGATGACTCGGTATTGTCAATGTCTGCACAAGTTGGTTGAACACGGCATCTACAGGCCATTGACTGCTCCCGCTGTCGTTTCCCATATTGTTGCCTTTTTGTGAAGTTGGGCTTGGGGATTTAGTGGAAAGCCGCGTGCCATGTCACCACCAAAAGTGCGGCTGTCAAAGGACAGTTGTGAAACACGGCAATGAGGCATTTCGGACAGTGGACATTCCGCAATCGCACTTGCAGCGAGCGCGCAGAAACAAGCGGACCAGGTCGGAGGATTAAGGACTTGTTGGCCATGCATGCATGCACGCACGCAATGCACGTATTATTATTATGCCTGTAGGCTCCGCAGCATCCGGCAACACAACACGCTCGCCAAGTCCTACATTGGGAAATCCAGAGAGTATCCAAAGCGGGCTTCGAGGCGGGCGTCATGATGATTGATGTGTTTCACGGAACGGTCTATACAGAATAAGTCCGCGCCCGCCAGCAACTCTTTGTCTTACATCAAGCTAGTGACTTTGAGAGGTGGCACGCACATTACGGGGGAGTACACGTCCATGTCCCAGGGCTTTTCTGGGTGGCAAAGGCCCCCTTATCGGCGAATCTAGACATGTCCCTTCCTGTGGTCACCGTTGTAACGAATCCAAGACATTGCTAGACTGCCAAGCCTTTGTTTGGCAATGTGAGGACGTTCAGAATACGAGAACGACCTGATTGCTACAAAAGGAGGGCTCACCTCCTGCCTTGGAACCAATGACAATGACAATGACAGACGAAGTGTTCCGAAACGGTAATGGCGTCTAAGCTTAGCTTTGCCAAGACATGCACACTTGAACGATGTCACTGATAAAATACAACTAAATCCGTGCAAGCCACTGTGACTGTTCCTTTGGCAAAACTACACTACAACAGGGACCGCAGGACAGGGACAGATGGGAAGGGATGAAGGAGAGAAGAAAACAATCACGTGTCCTGGTTGCGAACGGGGGGGGGTTTGACATTCCCGTGCGCTGAAACTCTGAGTGGGGGGGAGTCGGTAGCACAAGATCAAGGAGAGATGGACATGTCAGCCTAGCCTTGGGGAAGATGGACAATCGACTTTGGGGACAGCAAATGCTCCATACAAGTGCTCCAAGTGCTCCAAATGCACAAATGTCCCAATGCGGCTTTGGCGGCATCATTAAGGAAGGGACATGCAGCGAAGCGGAGACGGCAGAGGCAGGCACAGGCACAGGCATAGGCAGGCACAGGCATAGGCAGGCACAGGCACAGGCATAGGCAGGCACAGGCATAGGCAGGCACAGGCACAGGCACAATGCCGAGGGCCGTCTGGTCGCCCCTGCCCTGTCTGTCCGTCAAGAGTTGTTCGCCCGCTTGCCGCCGAATCGCATCCTGGCCAATCAGGGACGACGAGACGACGAGACGAGACTACGACATGACGCCGTGTCATACTCGGCAAGCTCTTGCAGGTAAAACACCAGGGATTACGGGATGCCCTGATATAGGGAACACGACACGGCACGACACGACAACGACACAACGGCTGAGCCCCTTGTGGTCTTCCCGAATGAGCAGTATGGTTTATTGTAACCTTAATTTCAAGCCTACAGGTCCTATGCTCAGACATGCTCAGACATGCTCAGACACGCCTAGACACGCCCTGCCTAGACTCGCACCAGACCACGACGCGCAAGGTATGTGATGTGCTCCGTAACACGGCCGCCGTTTAATCAGTCTTCAGTCTCCAGTCTCCAGTCTCCAGTGCCGGCCACGACGACAGACATCTGGAACTCCTCCGCGTGCGGCAAACCTCCCGTGGCACGAGTCAACGTTGCGGCTGTAACCTCCTCTCCTGCGAAAACTGCCTTTGGCACGACCGAGGCACGGCCGTGCTGCGCTCTCATTCCTCTCGTCTCATCATCTCGTGCTTCCTCTGTGCTTCCCTCTGTGGAACGGGTTTTCCCGAGCGCAGTCATTACGTACAGCTTGGCTTTTGGTTCGTGCGCGCTCGTGGAGCTGAGGTCAGGTTCATGGTGCTGATCGATTACTGCCGACAGAGGTACAACAGAACAGACATGGTCATGGATGGATGGTCTCGGCAAGTCATCATCGCTGTAAGCCGCTTTTTTATGGTTTCGGTATTTTCCTCTCTGCTTCCCCGTCTTCCGTCTTCCGTCTTCCATCTTCCATTGCTCTTTTGTCCTTTTGCATAGCATGAACCTTGCCGGCAATGCACGCTTTCCCGTGCAACCCCTGACGTTCCTCCTGCTTTCGCCAGTAAAGCCCGCGCTGCTAACTGCTTTGATAAGTTCCATTCCGACGGGGTGGCATGACGCCTTGGCTTGGGCTCGTGCTCACAGAGCGAGCCATCTTCCTCTGAAATTACAGGGAGACCGATATGCCTCTAGCGTGTCACACACACACAGCATTGGCTCATGCGACATGGGGGGGGGGGGGGGGGGGGTTGCAGCCAACTCGCAGCCACACTCCGCACTATGCTGTCCGCCGAGTCTACCTACAATCGATTTGTCTTCAGACGACATCGGAGCCGAAACCAACCCAGAGAGAGAGAGTACTGTGGCTAATGGGTAGCTGTGGTGGCTAAATGGTAGAAGCACCCCCGGAGATCTCATCGGTAGACCTAGCCTTTTCCGCGGCGTGCCACTTGATAATGCCCTGATTAGGCACTTGCTCGCGAGGTTCCGTCTCGGACGCCCTCCAGAAGCCAACCGGGATTGATATGCGCACAAATGGATTCGTACAGATGGGCATGGTCTCCCTCTGTCCCTCCTGTCCCGTGACCGAGGAACTATTCGTCTCTCATTTGTCCCGCAGTCGTCATCGTGGTCATCGTCGTTGAGAGATTCACCCCCCAAGCTGCCACATACGGCGATACGTCATCAATCTTCTCTCCTCTCTCCCCTCTTCGCCCTTTGAAACCTAATCAAATGCTATATCGGTGGGACAAAACTCTGCACTAGCTCGGCCCGTTAGCTTCTGCGCAGCCGCGCCCTGCATGGAACGAATGTTGGCTATGCATCAAGGTCATTTCGGCCATTTGCCATGTAGAAGAAGAGCACCTGATCAAGCGGATCCTACTACTCTACAAAGGAAAACTGTTCAGCCAGGTCAGTGAGCGTCGGCGTCATTGGTTCAAACCTGGAACTCGAGTGAATTTAGCCAGAGCTGACCTTGCCAAAATCGGGTAATATGGTTGACAAGAATAGGGTACTTTTCGTCGTCCAACCCCGACGGCCGACGAATCGTATAGCCGGAATGGTTAAATATAACGAGTGCCGAAGTGCCGAAGGGCCTATTGGTTGCTTCGACATGCCATCACCAGATCGAGTAGTCTGTAAAGGCTGTTGGAAGGGATATCGGCCCTCTTATCCGCCCAGGTTCAAGTGATTATCCAAGACTGCAGTTATCACTCATGCCCCCCCTGGCCGCAGAGAGAGGCCCCGCAAGAAGTCGGTATATTACCTTGATAGGAGAAAGCCATTCTGCAACCCGGAAATAGGCTGATTAGCTGGAATAATTCTCCATCTCACTGGTTGGCCGCTGTTGCCACAAGCTAGCCCGGCTTGACGCCGTCTTCTATTGTTCAAACGCCACACGTGCATAGGACGCAGCCAGGGCTCAGTGCAACGAACAGGAGTGTCTTGATGAGTCATTTCCGTATCTGGCAGTATGATACTCGGGCCTTGCTCGGCCGCACCATTGAACACCAACTCTATCATGTCCAATACATGATTTGCATTCGAAGACATAGTTGCCGGATCCCCGGTGAGTCTCCATGAGCATGAAGAGTTCCGCTTGTTGCCTTCCTCTGATGGCTCATCTTGGTAATCCCAGATATCCGGCGTGCGTTACAAAGATCTTGACAAATGTCTCCGCATGTATTCATGCAGTCGTAGAGTGACCTTTGGTTGTTGGAGACCTAATTGTCGCATATGAAAGCGCAGTCGCGAGAGATCCATGGAGTCTCCACGGACATTCGCCACATGGCCTTCCTCATCTAGTACAAACGCGCGATAAACCGCATAATGCCGATTTCCCGAAACCGAGTTTTCAGCCGCAGTCGGGGTCGGGCTTTGCAAGGTGAGGACGACTGACTATCGCTGCATGGCTGGGGGACTCGAGTGCCCTCAACAGTATCGGGTGGGCAGGCGGCCTTTTCATATCCTGCTTTTGCTTCGGCATAGATTCCAGTCTTTAGCACCGTTGAGGCTGATGTACTCACTTGCAGGCCTCAAGATCGGCACATGGAGTCTTGATCTTGCGTCTGAGCTGAGTCGGTGAGAAGCACAGAATGAGCATGCCATGAAGGGTGCTGGGCAAGCAAGATTAGCATTCTTGCGTCCCTTTGATGATGAAATGTTTGAGTGCATGAGCTTTTCCGCGAGGTGTAGATAGTAAGTATAGTAGTTTCTTGGGTTCTATACTGTATTCTTAGCTGAAGACCTGGCTGCAGTAGGTTCTTGGCGGTCCCGCGTCCTACTCTGCTTGGTCTCGCCTGCGTGCTGCTATTTTCTCATCGATACTGTTTGAAACGTGCGTTGGATGCTTGGCGCTGCTTGGGAGCCGTCTCGTGGCGGGTATATCGCCTCGTGGTCTGTGGACGTCATTTGTGAAGGGAGAGGCGGCTATATTAGTATCCTCCTGAAGAAGAGACGCGGCCACATGGACATCATCTTGAAAAGGAGACGCGGCCATATGGACCTCATCTTGCAAAGACAGACGCGGGCACATGTTCTACACGAAAGCAGCTCGCTGAGATCTTTCCCGTCGTCATTGCGGCGACGATTTACGCTTTCTCGCTTCGTGGCCATAGCTGGTCGTGTGAACTGTATCTCGCTTTGAAGATATTCTTCACACAGCTACTCGCACACGGAACATCTGGCGTGGCATTCTACTCCGTACGTTTCCCGCCCCG
Source organism: Balansia obtecta B249 (assembly GCA_000709145.1). NCBI lineage: Eukaryota > Fungi > Ascomycota > Sordariomycetes > Hypocreales > Clavicipitaceae > Balansia > Balansia obtecta. The sequence goes on along the minus strand of JFZS01000275.1, from coordinate 22,242 downwards.
TGCACCTAACGCCTGATTCCAATACTCTCCCCTCGGCCCGTTGCCACAGCAAATAACACAATCAGGCCAGTTCACCTGGCACGGAACAAGCTCGTTGAATTCTTCTGATAATCACCAGCACGCATTACGCAGCGCCTGGAACGTCTCGAGGAACTGCACTGCCAGGTTATCTTGATGCTTAATGAGGGAAGACGAGACAGGCAGTACAGTAAGTTGTCCCTCTACATGCATTGCAGGGGGACCGCACGGCATTGTATAAGATACGAAGCAAGGCAGGTTCGCTACTATTTCATCAACGCCTCGCCGTAGCACTTTTGGGCGCAATAGTGTCGGGAAGACCTGCAGGCCGGCTTCTGGGAGGCGATGACAAGCGGCGAGGCGCTGGCCGGGACATGGTAGAATACAGTACGATATACTAATATCTGCAACAAAGTTACGATATTGTTATTGCCAGTCTCACGGTCGCCTTGGACATGAGACGTACGCATATCGTGCGACTTCAGCAATTGCTATTGCACCCATCACCATCGCATAATTTGATTCACGCACAATCAATGCCGGCAAACCGTTCCGGTGCCCTCGTCAATGCCGTCTGCGCGTCTAGATGCGTACGGTTTCTGTTTTCCATTAATCGGCTTTATAACCGTCATGTCTCGCTGCCCATGTTTCCCGCCAGTAACGGCAGGCCGTCAGGCATTACGGCACCCGTTTCCGGCCGCTGGCTTGGGTTTTTTGCCTGCTTGACAATCTGGACTATGTCGTTTGGTGAGGCCCGATGCGGGACGCGCTATCACTCGGCTGCTTTGCATGGCAAGACGAGGAGCTTGGCCTGCAATACTGGCCTGTCTGGCTGATATACGGCTCGTCTTTTACACATGATTATGGTGAAGCATTGCTGACTCGTATGGACAGATGACTGCGAAGTAGAATTGTGGGAGCGTGAGTAGCACAGGATCTCTTTGGCGAAACAGTGGTGAGAGTTGAGTTTCTCATTGAAGTCACGACACGATAGTATGGCCTCGTACGCAATCCGGGACAAATCGGCGAACTCGGCGACAACCACGATATCATTTCTAGTTCCACGACGGACTTGTGTGGACAGCCTATTTCCTGCGGAGGAGATGTTCGTCGTACCAGGGTCGACCTCTGCAACTCTGGCAACATGTCCTTTTGCGCAACTTGATCATCGTGGTAGGTAGTCAGGCTAATAGACCCTTTTCCGTTTCCGGTCCGTCATCCATTCCTTTCAATGTCATGTCTTCGTAGTAGGAGTATCTTGGGCCATGCGCTTAAATTGTCGCGTTAGATTCGCTTTGCAGTCCTGCGGGACAGCTGTGACTGATGGTCGGAGCAACAGGCACTTTTCTGCCTTGCTTTGCTAGTAATATACGGACGTCATGAGTCTGTCATGTCCGAGCACTGAATGAGCTTCTCATGGCGAGGTGTAGCAGGAGTAGGATGATATATTGGTCATGCGTTCAATTATCGTTATAGATTCGGCTAGCAGTCTTGTTATATTATGATGGCTCTATAAGCAGCAGGCACTCTTGTTGCCTGCTTTGCTAATATCACGGTGGCAGACGAGTCTGTTGTATCTAAGCAATACATAAGTTTTCTTATAGCAAGTTGTAGACAGGAGTACAATAATAATCTAAACATGCATTAAATTATCGTTATAGATTCAGCAAGCAGTCTTGTTTAGCATAGCTATAACTAATAGCTATAAGCAGTAGGCACTCTTGTTGCCTGCTTTGCTAATATCACGGTAGCAGACGAGTCTATTGTATCTAAGCAATATATAAGTTTTCTTATAGTAAGTTGTAGACAGGAGTACAATAATAATCTTAGCTATATGTTTAATTATTGTTATAGATTTAGCTAGTAGTCTTGTTATATTATAATAGCTCTATAAGCAGCAGGCACTCTTGTTGCCTGCTTTGCTAATATCATGGCGACAAAACGAGTCCTGTTTCTGAGTCGCTCCCGACGACATATTTAGATGTAGCGCCGGGAGATGGCCGCTAGTATCCCTGCGCTATATCGAGCCTCCTTTCCTGTGTTTCTTTGCAGCAGCTAAACACAACAGAGATGTAGCTCTCCTACGACATCTCGAAGCTTCCATTCCGTGGTTTCTTCGCAGGCAAGCCGCGTGCAACCGAATGTAGCTCTTGAACACAATCAGCTCGCCGGCATGCTCATCTTTGTCCGTTTCTCCAAACTTCCCTCGCTTCGGATGACGTCCCAGCCCATCGTAGCTGCATCATGACTGGACCATCTCTGCGCAACTTGTTCCTCTGGATGGACTGCCTAGGCAATACTTGCCATGCTGCTCGTGCTTGGTCACTCGTCTCGGCTGGGGCAGGCAAGCGGGCTGGATCGCGGCTCTTTCGCCGAGTTGGCGGGCGGATGGGAGTAGATACCAGAGAGTCCTCTAGACGTTCTCATCTGATGGATGGAGGCAGCTAAGTTCCTGCTTTCCGGACCACGTAGCATTGTGCAACGTGCATGACATGGATTCATCATTTGTCGTGTTCATGTTTCATCGCAACATGTCGCCATCCATTCATCAGGTCAAATCCTGCTCGGCCTTTGCACATACACCACGATCGCCGTGGTATACACAGGATAGCATGTGTTTCTCGCCCAATTGCATGCACCAAGTCTTCTAGGTCTGCTTCATCGGAGCGTGTCCGCGTTTATACAAAAGCATCCGAATGTTTTGCTGATAGAGGATTGAGTAGATCGGTGAAGCCAGGCGCTGTCGTTCTTTTGGTAGCATCGCTATTTCACGATTGTCAGGGGAGTGATCGTGATAGTGCTGGTGGTCTCAGAATCTGAGCATCGTCCATCAGCGAGGCCAGGCAACTCAATTGTCTATACAAGTCTGCCATGTCTGCCATTATCGGGGCGCATCCTGTCTGAAGCGTTTCTGCTGATAAAGAAGGTATACTAGTAAAGCTAGGATAATAGTATTGTTCTTTTAGTAAACTGTTTTATAAAGCCAGGGACGCAATTGAGATAGTTCTGACCTCAAGCTCTGAACACGGTCTCACCAGCAAGGCCAGACAACTTAATCTCTTATACAAGTCCTCTGGGCTTGGCTATTATCGGACCGTATCCCGTGGTTGTGCGGTGAGCATCTGAATTGGTTCTGCTGATGCTCGCCGTACATGCCAGGATGATGATGTTGTTCTTTTGGTAACACCGCCATTTCACGAAGTCAGGGACGTGATCGTGAGGCCTGGTCTCCAAATCTGCGCATCGTATTTAGTGAGGCCAGACAACTCAACTTCGAGAGCCCCAGGAGACCAGCCCGTTCTCTGCGTGTCTGGAAGACGAGCCATGAGCATCGTATTCCTCAAGCTGAGTGAGGATGTTCGTATCTGTCCTCGTATACATGTTGCATCAGCTTCTTGGCTGCTCCGACCAATTCTTGGCCAAGAATCGCCTGTTGGGTCGAGAAGCATCAGCAGTGTACCAGAATGGTGTCTGAGCCAGGAGCTTGTATAGAATGGTATCCCATCACGTTGATGGCTCACAAAGATCCTCGACTCTAGATATGTGAATTCTCTAGATATGACAACTTTAGATGGTTACGCTGAGGCATGATCAGCCAAAAAACTCACCTAAAAGTGACATCACGTCCATCAAGGATATTTCGTGTACTCAGACTGATGCCGGTAACCCGGTTCAAGGAGCCATGATGAATTAGGCCGCCAAAGCTATACGGCGAGTATGAAGCTTCTCGAGTGCACAAGTCGATCTTCGCTCTTGAAAGTTACCCTATCTTCTGTTGATAGATGACAAAGATCGCCGACTCTAGATATGTAAATTCTGTAGATATGTTAGCTTTTGATGGTTACGTCAAAGGCAACTTCATCAATTATAAACCTTACCCTAGAGCGACATCAAGTCCATCAGCTTAAGGAATTTGTGTACTTACGACTAATGCCAGTAACCCAGTTCAAAAGAGTGAAAATGAATTAGGTTGCAAAAGCTACACAGCAGGGATGAAGCTTCTTTGATTGTTGTTAGTTGATCTTCGCCCTTGAGTCATCCCTTCTCACGTTGAATAGCTTACAAAGTCCTCGACTCTAATATGTAAAATCTAGATCTATCGCTGAGGCAATGCGACCAGCCACGAACCTACCATTTAAACAGAAGAATCACGTCTACTATCACAAGGAATTGTGTACAGAGTCTGATATCGTAGTCTGTTCAGTGGGTGGAGGTGAACCAAGCTGTATCAAGCCAGACATAGAGATTACGAAAGCTTCTCAGATGAACGACAGGATCCCAGCTCCTGAATCTTTTCTACCTGCCTTTGCGTTTAGACATTTCGGCAATCTCTCCTTTGCAGAGCAGAGCTCTTTGCTTGTATTCACCTTCAACCCATGGCGTACAGAACTCGAGATGTCCTCGACAGACGGATGACGTCTACGTATCCGTGGAGAAGCGCATGTAGCCGACAGTCGGTTAGAAACGCCGTCTGAGGCCGCTCACGATACTCCACGTAATTCGTTCTAGGGAACGCAGAAACGCCTTGTTCAACGAACCGCACAAGTGTCCGCTCGGCTCCTGCACCTTTGGACGTGCTGAAGAGTGGGTTCGCTTCTGGTTCAGGCGAGAGACGCAGAAGTCGAAACATTGTTGCGTCTCCTTGTTCCACCCGCGTAGCTTGGTGGAGGCGTAAACAGGGTTCTGATGAATGAGGCTGAGAAGATGCTGCAGATGCAGAAACTTCCAAAAACACCATAGAGTTTGCCGCATATCACACTTGTTGCATGGATACACCCAGATGCAGCAGCACCGCCCCTCCCGAAACATGTTTGATGACTTTTTGCACCAATCCTTTTGAAGATGTAGGTCTGACTGGAGCTTCGTGGTAGCCGAATCGTGCAGATGCAGAGACTTGCCACCAATCATACTGGTGACTGGATATGCAGATGCAGACTCCGTGACTCGTTCTCGTTCAACTCTTTTGCAGCATAAGTGGGACGGAGCGGACGAGGTGGGCGAAAGGTTCGAGAGCGTACCGTGAATCGCGTCAAGTTTCTTTCCCCGGATTCTGAGTGCCCCGTTCTAGAACCATGGAGGAGGATGCGACGGCGGTATTTTGGTGCATCGGCATGTCGCATTGACTCCAGATTGATATGCAGCCATTGGCCGAGAGGAGAAAACAAGCTTAGACGCAGCAAATGCCTACCGAAGCACGTCATCCCGGCCCGATTTCGATTGCCCAATGCGAATTGTCGCATGAACATGGGCAGATGGGGACGAGAGATGAGAAAAGAAGACGTGTTGTTGTCGAGCGGGCAGAGGTGAGGTGCAGGCACCAGCTCATGACGTCATTGGATTTGAGAACCCCCGGACCGGGATTTCTTCTGGTGCGTGGTGGTATTTCTGCCTCGTTCATCATCCATCCTCCACTATTATTATCATGGGATATGGCTAACAACAGGGATCGAATTCGACGAAAAGCGGACTGCTGCCGAAGCGCGCCAACAAAGCTCGCCTGAATGCGTGCGGCTGCGACGCCTGCACTGCGCGGAAGTCCTGTTTCGACTCTCGGGATGCGAAGTTCGAACGAGTTTCATGATGCGACGACGACATCAAGGATCCGCTCCGAGGACGACATGACACCTGATACGCGAATTGGTGGCGCGAGCACATTTGTATCCTCGGGGAAAGGGGGGCCTGCGAGAAAAGTGTTGCATGAACGGGCAGCAAGCCATTGCAAAGCTCTATTTCAAAAACTGAAGCTGGGCCGATATCTCAATGTCTGCTCTGTGGGTTCTGTCCCGGTCTTCAATTCAGCTGTGCTCTTCGTTGTACGTCTCAGAAACTTACTGCGCGTCCTAGGACGGGTATCCCGCAATACCCCCGACGGCACCCTTGCGAGATTCATGTTGCCCGCCCATGTTTGATAACGGTGCCTCAGAGTACGCATAGTGAGCTTGATGAAGAGATAATAGGTTCGAAGAGCGGGAGCGGGAGGCCTGGACTGGTGAAGTCCCGCCATCGACATCAGCGCAGGCACATTGGGACGTGTTGAAGTGTTGAGGATGTGGGAATCCTAGTCCTATCTAGTCCTATCGCGATGCATCCCACATATTCCATTCTGGGGCTATCAGGAAGATAAACAGACTGCAGAGCGATATGCCACTACGTTACACCGCTGGCCTGGTCAGCTGAACTTGTGGGACGAGACTTGTGTGTGTGTTTCCATTGCGCAGGCTGCATTTAGCAGAAGCCCTTTGCCTCATCAGCTCAGTTCCACAGTCATTGTTGTTGAAGTGACCTAGAAAAGGGGCAAACAAGTGAGTACTGAGACCACAGAACGCCAAGAGGGCTGAACATTTTTTGGGCGGGCAAAAACCTTGCATAGATGGAAGCATTTCATCGTCATCTCATGGTTTCTCTATTCGGTGTATGGACTAGACACACAGTGATTCAGCATTGTTTTACCTCATGCAGTGCTTGCCACTAATTGGGAAGAAAAAAAAAAACATGGATAGATACGTACTGAGTAGTATTGCGCAAATTGACAAGGTGACTATTCAAGCTTTCTTGTCGAGTAGAACCCTTGAATGATTTATTTTTACACTGGTACCTGCAAGGTGCTTTGAGCCAATTAGATGACAGATCAGGAATCAGCTGAAATATAGTGTGGAGATAGGGGGTATACTTTGCTTTGTAGGCAAGTTGCAAAGAATAGCAAGTACTTACACGGTACCCCGCGTATCTCTAGTAGTGCCCTACCTGATTTGGAAACACTTAATTCTAGCTATTAAGAGGTACCTGACTGGTGTAAAAAAGTGGGACTTGTAGCAGAGTAAAATCCTATACAACTAATTCTAGCAGTCAAGAGCTTATCTGACTGGTGGAGAAAGGTGGGGCTTGTAGCATCTAGCTGTTAAAGAGCAACCTGACTGGTGGTGGATAAAAGTGGGACTTGTAGCTTTGTAGAATCACATCTAGCTGTTAAAGAGAGCAACCTGACTGGTGGTGGATAAAAGTGGGACTTGTAGCTTTGTAGAATCATTCAAGAATTATCATTCAGGGGTTTGCTTTTGCAGGGCTTTTCCCTGGCCTGGCCTGGTCCGTGGTCGCCGTCGCAACTGTGAGCAAAAGATTGCCAAATAAAAACTTGCATGGTGGTGAGACAAAACCCGCCTTCTGCATGAGCACAATAACGATGAGCCTGGTTTACCGGTCGAGGTTGTAGCCGCTCTTTCACAAGTAAAAACCTTGTTTGATGTAACTCGGCATTACTCGTGAAGCATCTGCCACATACAGGTCGGTGCATTCCGGCCAAGGATCATCGGCCCGGGAATGGAATGGAATGGAATAGGAAAAGGACCGTTGCATATCTGTAATGGACAACCACGTAGGTACAAGCGGAAGACAAAGAATGGCACACAGACGGCATCATTTCACGCGATTGAACAGTCATGTTGGGAAGTAACAAGTCTGATAAACAAAAGGTCTGCTCCTGTTTTCAATTTTGATCGCAATCTGACTATAGACCCGTCAAGTACATGATGATGGACGCTGCTGCCCGAAACACATGAAGAAAAAAAGAAAAAAAAGTCGTCGAGAAAAAGGTCAAAAAAAGAACAACTTGGGTAAGAATTGCAGCGCCCCGTAGAGCAAAGAACGTAGCCATAGCCAGGACCAGATGGTGCTGCGCTTAGTATCGTCCGAGTCTGGTGTTGAAGCCGTAAAGCAGCTGGGTGGTCGCGACGACCTGGACCTGGTCACAGATGGCCTTGATTTCCGCGGCGATGGTGTTGAGATTGTGAGTCGCAGAAAAGACCGGCCCATCTTCGCTCTCATACATTTCCCCATGAGTCTCTGCCAGTCTGGGGTGGTTGTGCAGATCCTCGGCGCACTTCTTGAGCTTTTCAGCCAATGCGACCACTGCGCAGGGTTAGTGAGGAAGTGAGGAAGAGACAGGGGGAAGATGGTGGTTGGTTGACATACTCTTCTGTTCCTCGGTCATTTCATTGAGTTTCTCGTCGGAGATGGTGTTCGCGGAACGCAAGATGGGGAATTTCTGGTCGTAGAATCTGTGTTTATGGCGGAGCAGGACTGGTGTCATTGGTTCGGGAATGATATGCTGAGAGGAAGCCATTGTTGTCTTGCTCCCAACTTGAAGGGGTCGAGAGCTGCCCTTTTTATAATAGAAAACCGGCCAGCCAAGGTCGGTACGTCTCTGTTGGTATTTGTGGTTGCGACGCATCTGCTCGCTTTCGGAATCGTCATTCATGGCTGATAACGCCAGCTGCCAATGCGAGCTCAGCTTTGCGCCCTTTTTTTGCATCAAGTATCAATGCCGTCTTGTTTTCAATGCAAGTACAGTGCAACGCACACCTGCTGGTACAGAAAATGCCAGGTCTGGGGACGCTGGTGGCATGCCGGCCGATTGTCTCGGCCACATTACAAGTACGCCAACCATACAACGCAATCTGCCGTTTCCTCAAGGTTTTACAGCATCGTGTAACGCTTCTCGCCAAGTAACTCCTGCTTGTGTGTGTGTGTGGTCTGACGATCAGAAAACACATTTCATTTCTCACATGTGCAATGCGCATACTCTTTTGCATACTCGCTGTCATACCACACCATTTTATTCCAAAAAAAACAAACTGTGGCAAGTAAGATAAGCCAGTGTCGATCTTTTCTTTCCTTTTGTGCCGCCTTGTTTCTTATCTGAAGGCGAAGAAAATTCTCATAGGATGATTTGGATATCCTCGCAAGCAGTAGTGTAACGTCCTTCTTCTTGACCCTCCTCCCCCTGTTCACCCATGGTACTTGTGTGTTTTCGACAAAGACGGCACAGCCGGGGCTTGGAATCTGTCATATCTGATTTGAAGTTTTTTTTTTTTTTTTTTTACAAAGTTTCCGACCTGGATGATTCCCCAACTGCCGGCTCCCCGCATCTTGTTCTCATGTCAATGCGTCCAGGCCGCGGACGGGGCATGTTTTCTCTTCGACTCTTGATGCAGCTTGTAACTCGGTGAAAACGACGTAATATTCCTTGTCACTGGGGGGAAAAAAAATGGCAAGCAACGGGGTAAACTATGGCCCTTTGTATTCGTGCTGGAAAGTCTCTTGCTGCCGCTGTACCATTTCGTAAGATGACCTACATCATGCCGTCAGCTCCGGTTGCCGCCGCCCATGAAACCGCGCATTTCCCACAGCACCATTTCCACTGGACCTGTCTCGACCCCTGGTAACTGATAGCATGTCAATTCTTGGAGAGGGGGCCGGTATTACAATATGCCGTCGGAGATGCATGGCCCCCAGCACACCATCATCCAGGGCGGAGTTTTTCATGGATCATGACGATGACCTGTCGAAAAAGTGAGAATGTCCCGCAGCGCCATCTTCTGGTGACCTGACCTGACTCTTGCCGTGACTCGAGTCTTCGCTTTTCGATTCTTTCTTGCATTCCCCGCGGAAAGTATGATCCGGAGCAAGATGCGATGAGGGGGGGGGGGTGGGGGGGGCTATAGCCTGATATTGGCCAGGTATGATGCTTTGGGCTCCGTTGCATTACATATCTCAGCTTCCAAAGACAGAAAGATGTGCAGAAAATAACGCTGATTATTACTGTACCGTGACGAAAATTAAAAAAAAAATGGCGCAATACGGGAATAAATTTTACTAAGATGTAACGATAGAGTGACTGCGCTCGCGGAAGGCATCCGTCAACCGCACCATGGTCGATTGCCCGCATGAATCATGGTCCCAGGCAGGCGCACCCAAAAAGTGCTAGTAGTCTGGAAGAAAGCACACTTGGTAAAGCTGAATTGTAATGTTGGTCCGTTCTCGCGGAAGCCATCCGCGGCCCGCGCCATCGTCTATTGCAGATGAGACACGAGCGTAGTGGCAAACTACTACCAGTCCCAGTGTATACAAGTATCGGTGAGCTTAAAGACAGCAAACTTGGTAAAATGAGTTAGTAGGATGATAGTATTGGCTCTCCTTTGCAACACAAGGCTGTTATCGCGGAGTGGCTTCTCCGCAGACCACACCATCGTCTATCGCCCGCATAAAACATGAAACCCAGGCTGCAGCAACCACTACAAAGTCCTAGTAATCTGAAAGATGGTCTGAAAAAAGAAATGTGCCGAGGACTACCAACGGAGATGTGCGTTCTCGGAAAGATGATGCTGGGCGTGCCGATCCAAAGCGACCAACAAGTGTGTGTCGTCATGGACTCAAGACCAGCATCGCAAAGTCTGCGTTGGGCAGCAATCGTTTGGGTTTCTCCAGCCCATCTCTACTTGGCCGACGGTATCCGCGATCAACAGGAAAAAGATGGTGTAAAGGGACATGCATCGTAGCCTTGCAGAGTCGCCCATGAAACCGCCACAAAGCGACTTACACCGAAAGTTGCCAACAAGCTTCATCACTTATCACCCGGGCAGGGGGGGGAGATTCAGTTTAGCCAGACTCGGTGAGCCAGGTGGGGTCTTTCTTTTGCCGGGCAAAATTCTTTTTTTATTTGGAAGCACCAAGTTTTGCCATATTACTTGCAGGGGCTGTGATGTGATGGTGTGCCGCGGAGCTACGCTGGCCGCCATCCCGTGCCGTCCCGTCTTATCTACGAAGTCTGGAGGCGCTCGACTTGCCAGAAAATACCGCACAGATAAGCCGCCGCTCGGACATGGATCTCGATGTTGCGAAGTTGGTCTGGGGCATGGGGGTGCAAGGAAATGGTCGGGTGATGTTGCTGCGTTGCATCGCAGAAAAGTGAGTGGCGTGAAAGGCCGGTGTCAGTGCCGTGATGGATTCAACCGCGAGGGGCCAGGATCGACATTGAGACCGGAGAAGATTTGGACCGGGCAGAAACACCCCGGACGCATCAGACTCGAAGGTGGCGAGCTGCATGGCATTGCCACTTTTGCAAGCTCGGTGGTCTCTCGGTTTGATGTATGAAGCCGGGCGTTGATAGCAGAATCAGATATCTTAATGCAGAGAACTTTGGTGTGTTGAGAAACAAGGCTACACGCCTGGAACCCATGTAATTTGGGAAAGCCTGTTTATGCGAAGAACTTGGCATGCAGCAGAGACACCCGGCTGAAAAAAAAACCTGTCCGTGGGGAGAGAGAGAGAGAGAGAAAAAAAAGTTAGGTAGTAGACACATCCCAGGTCCGTGTCGACGTCGAGCCATAGGAAATCGACGAGGTAAATCAGGACACCGGCATCGGAGAAGACGCAAACACGCTATTGGGAGTCATCATTCTCCATGAAGCCTTCTTGCCCGTAGTCGGCTGTAGATTACCCCTATTGTTTAGGAGGAACCTATCAGAGAGAACCCCCCTTATTTTATTGGAAGAGAATCTGATTATGGAGAAAACTCCAGTTTAACTACTACTACCACGGTAATTGCAGCTGAGCTAGTATCGTGAAGCAAACCTACGTTCACAGTGGTTAAAGAATGAAGAGCAAAAGCACCAAAGACATTCTGAGGCAAAGACAGATGCGGGACTGAGCTCCTCGTACGAAAGTGATCAGACGTCGAGGTTTTATACCATCACCATGTCAGTCACCAAATTGAGCTCCGATGTTTCATGAAATTTGAAAGAAAAATCGCATCGCTTTAAAGGGTCTAGGATTTTGATAGCGAGATAGTACGTCTCCATCATCTTTGACTCTGGCTGTTGTAGGTTGTACTCCCGTCTACATCCACGCTCCGACCAGTCCATGCCCCTGACTCCTTTTTTTGCAGTTTCCATCAAGACGAACCAGAATTATTGACAACCACAACATCATTACCATGCCGTCGCCCATGTCCATGTTAACCGTCTTCATCCCTCTTTTTCCTCACATAGGCGAATGGGACGGCCAAGTTACGGCTCTGGGTCCTGCATCTGAGCTCCAAGGGCCTGGACTATGCCAGGGGATGCCTGTGATAAATCTGCTAAATGGAACCTCAGAAGGGCATTTTGAGGGCTCCAGCCTGAAAAAAAAAAAAACACTCTAGTCTCAAACACACTTGCACTCCAGGATCAAGCTTACCCCGGTCTTAAACTCAGATCATCCAAGTGGTTTACCGTCAATGAGTACGTATAGACTGCAAGGACATTGCGGCATCAAGAGCACTATGCTGACTGCAAAACCGTAGCCTTTGTGCTGACAGCGTAACGAACCATGTCAGAACAGCGACTGAGGAGGGAAAGGATCGTGCCTCCCGCCCACCAGTCTGGGCTTCCAAACGGAATGCTCTCATCTTGCGGCGACCCACGGATGGCAATATCAAGGGCGATGGTGAGTATTGCCTCCGCTCCCCATAACGCTCCTTCTGGGATTCACGAATTCAATCGCGGGCGGTACCATCACGGCGCCTGTTAGACGAGGACAACAAGGTGCTGAATCCGCAGACTGCCTGGCGTATTTTGTCCGGTCTGCTACGTCCAAGACAGCGCTAAGTCGTGTTTTATACACAAGAAGCATATCCGCGTGTATACGAGGGCGGCAAGTCAGAGGCAAGTCTGAATGACTGGCTGTCACGCTTTAGCACCTTCTGGCGCAACGCTGCGCCTTTGGCCATGGCTTTTCTTAACGTCTAGAGAGCATTGTTTTGCTGTAATTAGGTAGCAGGAATATGAAGTCAGCATGCACCTTTACGGCTGTTTGTGGTGTCGTTGCTGTTGTGTTTAGTGTAGCAAGAAGCTTTACTTGTCAGCAATAAGAACTTTATTAGCAATAAGAACTTTTGTCAGAGATAAGAACTTTATTAGCAATAAGAACTTTATCAGCAATAAGAACTTTATTGGCAATAAGAACTTTATCAGCAATAAGAACTTTATTGGCAATAAGAACCTTATTGGCAATAAGAACCTTATTGGCAATAAGAACCTTATTGGCAATGAGAACCTTATTGGCAATAAGAACTTTATCAGCAATAAGAACTTTATTGGCAATAAGAACCTTATTGGCAATGAGAACCTTATTGGCAATAAGAACTTTATTTCCAATAAGAACTTTATTTTCAATAGAAACTCCATTTTCAGTAACACCTCTTATCAGCAGCCTTTGTCAGCAGCACCTTTGCCAGCAACTTTGCCAGCAATAAAACCCAGCAACGAGACCTCCTCCCTCACCATCTCAACTCACTCATCTTTGCCTGACTTATGATAGGATCTCTCCGGTGTCATCGGGTAGCTATGCCACGACAACGAGATCCTCATTTCACGAATTATGTCATTACAGAGAGTTCCTACTTTTTTACGTAGTGACACACTATGTACCAACAAAAAAAAAGGAGGGACTATTAGTTCTGATGTACTTCGTGATAATGGGGATCTTGTTGTCGTGATGTACTACGTCAGAGCACCAGTCAGCCCTTCTGAGACATGTCAAATGAATGAGGGTGATAATAGGACTACTGCGTACGTTAATTGCGGTCACTAGTGTTGATGGGGAAGAAGTAGCGACCAAGTGGTCACCTCAATACTATTAACGGACGGCTCGGGTTTCTTTATGAGACAAGTTCCGCGCTGTTTCTTGGGTCTAGAATAGTCAGGCTAGTTGTAGTAATTATGTATATTTGTCTTGTGCATGGCGCTTCTAACAGTCTTGACTTGTACAAGGCACCCCTGTGCCAAAGGCCCAGCGTTGCGCCGGGAGGTTCTGAGATGTTACTGCCAGCTTTTCTTCGTTAATGAGAGACCGAGACCCAAGGTACTGGTGCTAATAATACAATCACTAGGTGCAATCAATTTAAAGGATTGTGTTCGAATTAGTCTAGAGAGCCCTAATGTTGATCTAAATAGCAAATACCCCACGATTAGACCTTCGCCAGCAGCATCATAACACACATACAGCTTTGCACCACCTATTGCAGGTCTCTCCGTTACCATTGGGCATATTAAATTTGCCTTTCACAGATCCATGGTCGAGATTATTCGAGGGATTTAGTCACAACCTAGTTTTTATGACAACACCGTGTGAAGGAAGGAACCTTGATGTCAGCTTTAAGCTTGTTGCTATATACATGGTTCCATTCCACCTCGCATGGGCGGAAACTTTTCGCTGGATAAGAGAGTTATCTATACCTATATAGATTGATAAGTACCCCTACGTTCGTCTCCCCGCTGCATTGTTCAAAGCTATTTCCGTCTCAAAGGTAGAACCAAACCCTCCGTCATTGTCTTCACCGAAGTTAAATTGCTTCATCCTCCAAGATGTCTGCAATTGTAGATTAGGCAGACGCAAAATTGCTGCCATCATGCACACCAAATGTGACCGTCGTCTTCACACTGAATGTCGGGCTCTGCATTTGAGACGAAAATAAGCTTGATCAACTCAACAGGGAGACGAACGAAGGGAGCACTTAATCAACCTATATAGATATAGGTAGCCCTCCAGAGGAAAAGCTTCCGCCCGTGCGAAGTGGAATGTATCCATGTATACAATAACAAGCGTTAAGCTGTCATTTTGTGACGTTCATCCACACATCAGAGCTCCTTGGATGTAGGAAAGCCGGAGTCTGAACGCCATATAGATCTCTGCGTTTCAAACGTGTCAGCATTGAACAAACCAAACGCCTCGGTCAGAATTCACATTCCAAGGCCGAGGAACAAACCAAGACGCATGGGCGCTGCTTACCTCTTGAACAGTTCCAACAAACTTGGTCATGCCAGGGTACGCGTTGAGCGAATGAAAGCGTGCTGACTGGCAAAGAGGTACCCAAAACTTGCCACGTCGTGACCGGACAATATCACAACCACAATGACGATTGGTGGGTTGCAGAAACTTGGTGTCACAGGGACGTCAGCAGGAAGCCAGAGAGGTTGTCTACGGAGAAGACGTACAAGGACCGGATCAGCAACCTCCCACTCCTCAAGGAACGAGAGTAAACCTGGGAGTTTCAAAGCCTGAGCCATGAACCCTGAGCCCTGAGCTCTCACCCCTGAACCTGAGCGGCCGGCCGGTAGCCAGCTCTCAGGATTCGAGCCAAGAGCGTTAATTCTAAAAGAATTAGTATGCATTTTCTTTTTTTATCGACATCTCATGGCTTTCCAAGTTGGTGTACAGACAAGGCACATGGTGTTCAACTACGCTGTACCACATGCAGTGCCTGGCACAAACTAGGGAAGGGAGAAAAAAAAAAAAAGGTAGTAACATACTTGGCGGCTGCAAATTTACACCTGTTTTGATGGTGGAGGAAAGTGTTTTGTTGCGATGATGCAGGGAAACGAACCAGGAGGGTCTGGTGGTGGTGGTGACCAGGGCAAAAAAAAAAAGAGTTCAATCTCAATAGAGAGTGTGAGGATATACTTTGGAGAAGCAAAGGCCAGAGTTTCCTGGTGAAAGGTTGTCAAGAATGAAAAAAACAAAAGATTGATGGTCGGGACGATCTGATGATATTTATGCTGTTTGCTAGCTGGTGGGAAACGTTTTCACCCAAGGCCAAGGTGGCGACTCTTCACCATGTTCATTAAGAGGGTGACCAAACTGTCCCGTCCTATCTGCAGGTTCTGCTTCTGACCAGACTGAAAAGAGGTCAGATCGTCAGTGCTATCACGGGCAAACGGCAGGACGAGCCACTCCGGTCGCTGTTTGACAAGGAGGGGGAAAAGTCATCCTGACGCAGATGAACGAGACCGGAGCAAGTTGGGCGCTTATCAAAACGCCACGGCTTGGCTTAGGCAGAATTCGAGGTGCATACAAGGAGCGTTGATGGGTGTTGTGATGTGGTGTTGGCTCGGCTCCCCCCCCCCTCTCATGATACATGATACGACATTTGCATATCAGCGGCTTGAAGACGAGGCTGCAGAGTTTCCGTACCACGGATGGCGTGCCATCCTCGCTTCGTTTCCCCTCTTCATGTAACGTAGGATGAGAGGCGGGATAATTTTCTCATCGCATGGGCCATGGGAGCTGAAAAGCATGAAACAAACGGATTCGGCGACAGATTCCAAAGCGGGAGGAAAGCTGCATATCGAGAAACAAGTGGCTGCTGGACAAGGATGGCCTTGACTACGGCAGAAGACCTTCTGCTCATTAACTCTATTACTGCCAGAAACTATACTATCTCTGCCATGTCTCAGGGAAATACACACAGGTACCACACATTGTTAGATTAATGAGGATCATTGCTTAATTAGAATTATCGGTGTGGAAGAGCACACCAAGTTCACTTGTTGTAAGTATTATACAGCAGTATACAACAACGTCGACACGTAATGCAGCCCCCAAAGGGTGACACGACAGCGAGTATTCTCACATGCAGTATTATGGGCGTAAGAATGACCATGTTAAACTCACTCCGGTTGATCTGGAACACCTTGCTTGCTACCCTTGTCATAATTTTCGTGTAAAGGAAATGAAAGCAGGCAAGCGAGACGCCACGCTTCCCGCACATTGCACTCTTTGCCTATCAGAATTCGATATAGATAAACGTGCATGGACAGCATTGATCAAAGATGAATTAAGGCTAAATCTTGCTGCGGCACATGATGATGATGATGATGATGACGATGATGATGATGTGGGCAGGGGAATTCCATTTGTCTGGAGTTTTCTCCGGAATCAATAACGCCTCGGTGGTCTGACATTTCTCGTCATGGAGTCGTATCATATGCACGTCGAACCGAGAGCAGACTTCGACTTGGTAGGTGTGCCCGTCGCAGTGACATGGCTGGTGATTCATCACTCAACACTCCTCTTTCGAGAGAGAAACAAGGTGGTGGTAGTTGGCCATGAATGCTGTGTCACCCATCTTCTGTCGAAGGGAGCAGTCAGAAAACAGTTTCGACTGCATGGACAACGCACTCTCCTACAAGGCAATGCAGACGCAGATCCAGAGTCATCCATGTGTCATCGACCTGCTTGTCACCCACATCTTTCATTCTCAACCAACAGATTCTCTGCCCCAATCCTGTGATTATCTGGACTCGTAGATACTTCACGGCGTTTTGTTGGGTAGTGAAGCCAGGCCCTTGTCCCTCAGCGTTTCAACGACTCATGGAGCAGGAACTCGACAAGGAGAAGGAGAAAGCAGCGAGCTGAACATTGTAGCTTCAATAATAAAGTACGCGTATCAGAACTTGTGACAAGCTCGTTGTCGTGGTATTCGACCTTGGTCATGGGGGTTGGTACGTCTGGCGTTCTGTTGGTGCAATCATAATGTCGATCTGCAAAGCCCGCGCTGGGGTACATGTCCATCCTAAGATGAAGGGGGCCGTAATGTCCCTCGCTTTCTCTCGGTTTTCCCTGCTTCTCACTCAAAAGTCTGACAATTCGCCCCGCTCACACTGGGCCAGCGGTTAACAGAGAGTGGCGATGTTGGGAACTTGGTGGCCTTTGCCAACAGGCTCTGGGGATGTACGTGGACCGGAAGAGGGAATTACTTGCCTGCTATGCAGAGTTCTTTTCTCTTTTCTGGATCAGGGTAAAGAACGAAACAGGATGGTGTCAGTATCCCATGCATGTCTTGCATGAAAAAAAAAAAAAAACAAAAACAAAAAGGACATGAAGCACAAAAATCGGTCCCTTGTAATCAAGCGATGCGCGGAGAGACGGGATTCAATGTGACTTGCCGGAAACACACACAAAAACAACGAGTCAGGGCCGCGGACAGCATGCAGGTCTGAACCAAAAGGGAAGACTGACTCTTCAAGTCGACTCAGCTCATGCAACAAAAGTTCTTTGATCCATGCATGGTTACAGACAAACAAACAAAACATTCGTCCATGTGCCCACCAGCTGAGCACCATCAAGTGTCTGATCGCGAGTCGTGCCGAATAAAACCGAGCTGAAACTCCTCGCCTGCTCCAAGGAAACCGGCAAGTCCCTGAAGAAGCAATGCCGAGGTGGGATATAACCCGGATGAACAGGAGGAACTTGGGAAACGTAGACGTAGAGATTAGCCCCCTTGAAGTAATGCATACTGCACCCCCCTAGGCAATTACTAGAAGCATCCTAGTTTTATTTGCTTTCCCTTACTCAATTACTTGCCGAATTTGGTACGTGCATAGGACTAATCACATTTACTGACCCGATTCGAAATTAAGGTTACACGAAACGTTGTCATGCTCTATCCGACGGGGAAGGCAAGGAACAGGGCAACTGGGGTGACGAAGGATAAAGACGCATAGAAAGAGGGGGAGGGGAAAAAAGTACAAAAGGGCAGTGCGCGAACGAGAGAAAGTCTTTTTGCCTTTCCCCTAAATCATCACACTTGTTCTTCAACAAAGCATTCAACTCAAGTTTATTACATATTATGACCACTGCCCCCTACTTCAAACCCTCTTTGTTCTTCACTTCCAATCGTCTTCAGAGCCTTGTACACATCTCGTCCGTTGAATCTCACGGGCTAGTTCTCCTTACAAACATCCACTCTGAAGAATTGACTTGTATTTCATTCGCCCAACCGGTCAGATCTCAGACCAACTAGACCGTCCGTCAGGCAGCATCTACAGTTACCCTATCTGGCACATAACTTGTTTCCTCTTTTGCAAAGCCAAAATGGACTCGCCTACGCCATTGACGCAAGATGCTATCAGATATTGGACTGGGAACCCACGTGGACGCTACTATATGACGCTGCGGTACTTTCAGTCTCTTGAAGATCAGTTCGAGAGTGATCCGCCCATGACAGGCTCGGGAGATGCATTACCCGAAGTAGAAGTCAAACCAGGTACGGTATTTTCACCTCCTTCATGCCTCGGCCTCTTCATCGTTCAAGCGGGCCAGACATTATTGGCATGCAGAAAGCTCAACATCCGCAATCAATCCAGTCAGCTAACGTCAGTCTTCTGCCATAGGTGAAAAAGTTCTTCATGAGAATCACAAGCTCAAGAGAAAGATCATCCTCCGTCCTGACGGCATTTTGATCAAGGCTGGGGCAACCGTCCAGCTCGGAGAGGCCGAGGCTGTGGGACAGGCCACACGATTCGGCATGGACGAGCCACGCCTCCTGGGTACCGAGACAACCCCAGAAGGCGTGAAAATGTTGCGTATGTCTCATGTCGAGGGTGAACTTCTTTCCGACCTCTGGCCAACTATGACCGTTCAACAGAAACGCGATATCGCCTTTAGTCTCCGTCTCATCTTGGGTTCAATGCGAGACTGTCCCACACCTCTCGGTCGATTTGGGCCATGCACTGCTGCATACTCAAACGACGCAAGACTATGTCGGCCAACCGATTTCCCGTCCATCTTCGGCTCGGTTGATTTCAACAAGTACTTGTCGGCATATCTTAAGCACGCTGCACCGCGGGCGGTATTGGACGCTCTCATTAGACACATGAAGAGAAGCTATCAGGTAAACTTTGCGCACGGAAAAATATGTCCCAAAAACATTGTCGTTCGGAATGGCAAGGTTGTGGCCCTTTTGGACTGGGAGGAAGCGGGATGGTTCCCGGAATTCTGGGATTATGTCAAGTTCTATCTGTGTTCAAGCGCAGACGACGGGGACTGGCTCACGTATGCTCCTGAGATTTTCCCGACGACATATCCGGATGTGGCGGTGTTGTATTTGGCCATCAAGCGGTGGCGTGATCATAAGTACTGATCGACTTGGGATGTTGCGGTATAACGGAATGATGGGGACTTGAAACAGAACTCTACTTGACTAGCCGCGTTTAAACTCTTGTCCTTTGCCTATAAGGGACATTCAAAAAAAAATCAGAAAACAGAAAACAGAAAAAAAAAGGAAAAAGAAAACAAACAAAAAGAAAAAGAAAAGGAAAGAAAAGAAAAAACAATAGGAAAAGAAAACCTCCGGGAAGAGGTTAAACTACTGTATAGCTAGGCAGCAGCTAGAACTGGATTCTATCTGCTCTATTGGTTCTTGTATGGGTTTTACGGTGTATTATGGTTCTTTGGTCGGTGCACAGACTAAGCATATGGTTATCATGGTTATCTCATGCAGTGCCTGGCACTGATTTGGGGAGAAAAGAATTCATTGATCATTTACAGAAAAGAAACAAACCAAAAAAAAACAGAAAACAGAAAAAGAAAACAAACAAGGAAAAAGAGAAAACAGACAAAAAAATTTCTTGCTTTATATCTCTTTGCTCTTCATATTCTTTGACTTCTTGTCTTGGAGATGCCATTCAACTACCCATCTCCATTGTACCAAAAACTGGCATCAACTGCCTAGCGCTGTACATATACACATTCGCAGCATTCACTAGGTGTCGGACAAGTCATCGATTTCGTGTTGGAGTTTTTGCCTTGGTTTCTTGCTGTCATGTTCTGTACTTTGTTTTGCGATGCGTCAAAAGCCTGGAGGGACATCATATCGAACAACTTGAGAGAGGTGGCATCCAACTGTTCATCTCCCTTGTACATTGAGCTGGCATCAACTGCCTCGCGTTCTGTACACATACACAGCATGTACCGGGCGTTTTGACAAGTCATTGATTTCGTTTCCAGTTTTTTTCCTAGGTAGTTTGCTTTCATATCTTGTTTGTCTTGCAATGCGTCGCAGGCTTGGACCATGCGAGCAACTGAGGGAGGGGGGTCACATTCAATTGTCTGCATTTCGTTTACATTCGTATATACTTTTTTTGTTGGCTGCTACTTTTCCTGTTGTATATTGGAGTTCTTCGGTGGTTTCCTTGCTGTGGCGTTTACCTTGCAAATTGGAGTTGCTTCAGGAGTGTCCTTGCTGTGGCGTTTACCTTGCATATTGGAGTTCCTGCTTGAGTGGTTTTTTTGCTTCGGCGTTTTACTCTTGTGCATTGGGGATACTTGGAGGTTTCTTTGCGGCGTTTTATTCTTGCATATTGGAGTTTGTGGTTTCATTGCGATTGCGTTTCCCTATCACATATTGGAGTTTAGTGTTTTTTTTTTTTTGCGGTTTCCTATTGTATCTGAGTTTCTGTTTGGGTGGTTTCCTTACTGCAGCGTTTTACTCTCGCTCTATATTGGTGGTGTCTTGGTGATTTTCTTGCTGCGGCGTTTTGTTCTTGCATATTAGGGTTGGTGTTTTGCTGTTGCGATTTCCTATTGTACTTGGGAGTTTAGTGATTTTTTTCTTTTTTCTTAGGTTCCTATTATATGTTGGAGTTCCTGCTTAGCTTTGGTAATTTCTTTGCTGTTATGTTTCTGCTTTAGGTAATTTTCTTGCTGTTTGCTATTGCATTTCTCTATTATATATTGGAGTTTAGTATTTCTTTTTTTGCTATTATAGTTTCCTATCGCATATTGGGGTTTCTGCTTTAGTGGTTTCCTTGCGGCGTTTTACTCTTGCTTTACTATTTCTGTCTGCAGTTCATCACATTTCTATTTGCGAAGCTCTGCTAAATACATGTTGTCTTCACACTATGGAGTAAGGTTATATATGGCGAAATCACACGGAGTACAACTATAGAACAAGACCACATAGGATTGTGCCCTATAGTTGTTACTCTGTGTGATTTCGCTTTATTAGTCTTATTCCATAGTGTGTTGGCCCGAAAGGCAGCCAATTACCACTATCAGCGGCATGAATGTGTATTTAGCAGAGCTTCGCAGATAGCCACACAATATTAGGTACATTGTTACATAAGAAGTTCCGGCAGCTTGTATACCCGCCCGCAGTGCTATAAGATTATATGGGCGTGCTACCTCTGCAGTCCTAGACCTGGATTTTATTATAGTTCTTGTATGGTTTTTTTATGGTATATTATGGTTCTTTAGTCAGTGCACAGACTAAGCATATAGTGTTTATCATGGTTACCTCATGCAGTGCTTGGCACTAATATAGGGAGAAAAATTCATTATTGATGTTAAGATTATATTAAAAAGCTTCATGGTCTTTACCCTATAGTAATAGTTGCCGTCTTCGATGCTGCCGAGATGATAGTAATGGTTGCTCATGACCAGGACTGGCCTGCTCCCGCGCCGCAAGTATTCCCATCCTAATCAACAGCTTTCTTAACATGAGCACAAAGCTTGAAGACCACACGCGATTCAACAAGGATTCTAAAAGAGGACAGTCAGTTTTCCGGCCAGACTTTGAAATAAGTACCATAACGTGTTACGGCCCAACCAGCGGCCTGGCAGAACATCGGTCCGAAGAAGACCGATCAACTAATTACATCGCTGCTTACTACTCTACTAGTAAGCAGAAGAGGCGATTACTACTTAATAGGAGTAAGTAATACTACTAATTACTACTATTACTAGTAAGTACTTAGCTATATAAAACCTTATTACTTAAAACTATTTTTCTAGCTAGTTTTTAATAGAATTATTAGTTATAATTATAATTATAACTTAAGTATTATATTA
>JFZS01000274.1:0-34489 GCA_000709145.1 Balansia obtecta B249 | reverse complement strand
CCCCCCCCACCCCCCCCCCCCATCCAACATAGCCGAAACAATACAGAATTGCCTTGTATTTCACGAAAGAAATCCCAATCAATGCCTGTATGGGTGGTACTCATACTATGGCAGCTGCGGCCATATTTACCAAAAGGTGCCCTTCAAGTGTGGTGCCGTGACGACACCTGCCAGTGAGAGCGGATTCTGCAAGATTCCGGCACCCTAGAACGTCGTCCGTAGACATTAGGTTCAAGCCAGATGCCCGGACTGCAGACGACTTGGTCTGTAGGAAAGACAATGTAAGTAAGAACATTCTAAATAGCATGCTACGGAGAAGATATGCTAACCAATACACAACGTTGTCAACAGGGGCTGGGCACATATGATATCAGGGACTCATTCATCGGTATCTCATGGTTCACTTCGGTGTACAGACTTAGACACACGGTGTTCAACATGGTTTTACTCATGCAGTGCTTGGCACCAATGATAGAGATCAACAATCATTATGGGCATCGATTTGCCTTCTGGCACAGCTTTGCTTAATAAAGCACATGCCAGGTCAACTCCTGTGCACCACTACCAGGTGATAAATTAGTCATCTCCAAAAGGATCTAGTTTTCTTCAAGAGCTACATAGCCACAGTGCACTGTGCGTGCGTGCAACCCCGCGGACCCCACCAAGTTTACGTCAATATTTACCACCCATAGTAGCGCCAGCAGCTCGCTCTTTAACGTGGAATTAGTCCTTAGAGGTTGGTCTTGTTGCAACCGCCAATTTATGTTACATAAAAGGCCCCTTAACGCTGTACACCAGCTTCATTTCGACTAGCCGCTGATCAAGTGGGGGCATACAGCTGTGAGGCGCTCTCTAGCAGCTGTAATTGGTGCATTGATCCAGTGTAGCCTGCACAATATACAACATATCAAGCGCCACCTTGCGTGTCTGCTATGCACACCCAGTGTCTTACAGATTTTTAGAGCACATTTGATACGTAATGTCCCCTTGCAAGGTAGATTTGTAGGTCTGACTGGCACAGAAAGAGTACCTGAAACGCTGGAAGTACTTCTGTATGTGGAGCACACTGAAAGTGACCTACCTTACCAGATGTGGTTAGTCCGCTACCACTACCAGGAGGTCACGGGCCTTTCTCGCACAAAGAATGTTGCATCCGGCATTCTTTTGGATTAACCTAAACTGATGTCCTGTCATCACTCTCTGCCGTCTTCTTTCGCGTACATCCATCTCCTCCCCGTGTATCGTCCAACTCTTCTACTTTTTATATCTCATCTTTTTTTTTTTTTTTTTTTTTTTTTTACCGTTGCAAAACAGCGAAACAAACATGATTGGGGACGAGTGGAGATACTTTGCCCCTGGCGGCGCTATTACACCTGGCGGACCAAGCACGTGGTATGTCCTCGACTGGGATCAGAGACATACTATTGCTGTTACTATGGATGAGGAGCAAGAGAGCGAAGATGTTGCTATTGGACACCTCAAGAAGCACATTGATGCCCTGGGACCTGATGTGTACGCCGTCCACATCTCGCCGGACGGTGACCTAGTCTCAGTCTCGACCGACCCTGAAGACGACCGAGCGACATGTGTGTACTACCCTCCGTTACAGGACATCCAGCGACCTGATCATGTCAAGACTGTGCTCCGTTCGGATCTGCTCGAGTTGGATCGGCTCGGTCCAAATGTCGACCTCGTTTCGTATATGGCCTGCACCAGCGCAACTGAACCAAGGCGAGCTGTGTTCAAGTATTACTTCCTCGTTCAGTTCATTGACTGGATATGGCACGAGATGAACTTATGGATGCGCCTCCCTCCGCATCCACACCTGGTCCCGTTTGATCGACTTGTGCTAGACGAGCTGTACGGCCACGTCGTCGGCTTCACAAGTCTTTACATTCCTGGCGGCACCTTGTCTGACAATAAATCCCGTGTGTTCAAGCTCAAGTGGCTGCGGCAGCTGACCTCCGTTGTCGACGACTTGAATCTCAAGTACGGCATTGTACACCAGGATGTCAGTGGCCGTAATCTTCTTGTTGACCCCGAGACCGATGCCATCATGTTGTTCGACTTTAACAATAGCGGCAGGATCGGCGACTATTATTATGCAGAGGATCGTAATGATGTCAAGGGAGTAATATTTACCCTTTACGAGATTATCACTGGTGACGAACACTTTCGATCTGTTCCACACAAAAAACAATTTCCGGACGACGTACAAGGGTTAGAGGAATGGGTACAGCATCCAGATGTCAAACTTGACCACCCTGTTTCGGAATACCGGTCGGTATTGAACGAGTGGGTGGACAAACGAAAGAAAGGAAAGCAGATATCCCACTACACAGAAGCCCCCGAGTACATTCACTGGCCAGATTTCCCCAAGCCACCTCCAACAGATGTGGTATTTACGAACTTTACCATGAAATCGGTTTGCCTAACCAGGCAGCGCAAGTCTGTGCAGCATGATGGCATTCCTCTCTTGAACTGGGAGCGTCCTGCGCAGAACAAGCTTGGGAATGGGGAACGGGTACTTGCCAACGGACAGCTTGTGCCTAAGACAGAGCCTGCAGACCAGGCTGAACTGAACAGCTAGCCAGGCCGACCATTTAAATTCATTCCATCTCTTGATTGCGTCTTGCCCTCCTCGGTGTTACATGTACCTGGTAGTGCTGAGAGCCGGTCTGTCCGTATGTCCTCCTTTCAGGAACTAGAGGCATAGCCTCGGGCCCCAAGAATAGACTTGCCCCAGGTTTGAAGAACTTCAAGTTCCTCACAAGTAAAGAGCCATCAGGACTGCTGTTCGCCGTCCACAACCGGCGACCGCGCTATCGCATGCCACTCAGGCAAGAAGCTTTGCGTCCCAGCGAGGCTTGAGCAGAAATTGAGTTAAACTTCCCAATGCAGGCATTTATGCAGGTCCGACTGAAAGAAGGGACTTGGATTCCTCGAACCGCACATGTTACAAGGTGTGCATTTGCCAAACACTTGGCCTCTCTACACGGACCAAATAAATAATGCCATCTGAGATATTATTTGTATCCGGACGTACAGCAGTCGATGTGGCATCCTCAAGCTTGTTGTAATATGCTTGCCATTCACCATATCGCCAGGAGACATTTTCGCATGCCTTTATGTCTCTGTCCACATCAGGCTGATAGCAATTATGGAGAGCCCGTAAGAACATGGAGAGAAACAGGCAATTGCCTCATATTCCGAGCTTCTGCCCGAGCAGACAATGTCTCAGTTCTGGGAATGGCAAAGGGGGTGGTAGTACGGAGGAGTCGGCATTTGATCTGGCCAATTGCAAGCTTGCAAAACTGTGTGGAGCCGTCCATTGAGAAAGCCGAGGCTCAGAAAACGCCACTTTGGTGTCGATTGATGACGCGGTTTTGCCGAGGTGGTCCTCTCGAGGCTGCATCTGGACCGTGGCTGACGGCAGGACTACTACGCAGGGTGATTTAATTCTCCTTGATTGCCCCCTTTCTCAAAGTTTTGACATTGACGTCTCCCGGGAACATTTGCTCTGCAAAGCACCGACTCACGGACACCCTGGCGTGACACAGTGTACGCATGGTATTCTCGAACTGTGCGGCGGTAATCGTGCTCGAAGCCGCACAGCAAAAGTCAGACGTCGACCTTTTCCAACTTTGTCCCCTCGATCATCTCCATCGCAACAATGGCCGGCGACGAACGCTCGACGATGCTGCGCACGCCGATTCAAGACCCCAACCAGGCGCCCATTGAGAAACTGCTGGAAGTAACAGAAGTAGGGGACCAGGGCACGGTAAAAGAGTGAACCCCAACACCCCCCCCCCCCCCCCCCCCCCCAAAACGCTCCAATCAAACCCAGAGCAACAGAGTTAATCGAAGCAAAAATATGCAGGACATCTTCATAAACGCCCGCAAGCCCTGGGTGCCCCGCGGGGCTCGAGGCATCTACGGCGGCACCGTGATCGCGCAGTGTCTGGCGTCGGCGCAGCGGACGGTCCCGGACGACTTCTACCCGCACTCGTGCCACTGCTACTTCATCCTCGCGGGCTCTGGCAGCACGCCGATACTGTACCACGTGGAGAGGGTGCGGGACGGGCGATCGTTCGCGACGCGGACGGTGCAGGCGCGGCAGAGGGGCCGGTGCATCTTCACGACGACCATCAGCTTCGTGCGCGAGGCGGCGGGCGGGGAGAGGACGGTGCGGCACGCCGCGCCCATGCCCGCGGAGGCAGACCGTCCGCCCGCCGACGACTGGGACGGGGAGCCTCAATGGGCCAGGGCCGGGCCCTTCCAGGTCCTCTGGCTGCCGACGGTCCGGGGGCAGGATCCGGCGGCGCGGCCGGACGAGCTGCGGCGCCAGCACTGGATGCGGTGCCGGGGCCGGATATCCGAGCAGGGCGGGCGGAGGGCGCACCTGAACGCGCTCGCGTACATCTCGGACAACGCCTTCATCGGCACCGTGGGCCGCGTCCACAGGCTGTGGAACCTGCCGTTCGAGCCGGACGAGTTTGAGCGCATGGCGCCCGAGCACCAGCGGCTCGCGCGCGACGTTGCCGTGCACGAGAACCTCGGGGCCACGGTCGACGAGTGGAAGCGCCGCGAGAAGCTCGGCATGATGGTCAGCCTCGACCACACCATCTACTTCCACGAGCCGGCGCGCGTCAGGGTCGACGAGTGGATGTTTGCCGAGATGCACAGCCCGTGGTCCGGCGACGGGAGGGGCTTCGTCACGCAGAGGATCTTTGCGCGCGACGGCACCTTGCTGGCGACGTGTGTGCAGGAGGTGAGGTCTTGTTCTTCTTGCCCCGGCCCACTTGCGGTTCTTTGCTAACGAGACCAGGGCGTCGTCCGACTGGCCAAGCCGGACAAGGGGAAACTCTAGAGCTGGGGCGCGCTTTCGCTCTTCGTCCCGGAGGCTGCGTTGCCCGTCGCGAAGTCAGTCTTTGTACATTTTCCGCAGTCTTGGTCGCCATATAGTCAATCAATCAATATAACATGATGGAAATGTTTTGCACTCAATGCAGCAAATATGACCGCCGTCTTTCCCCGGTTACAAAAAGCTCAACCAAGCTTAAATGTTCAAGTCGACGCTAATATTGCCAGTTGAGGTTCTAAGACATGCATCTTCGAGTGGGGCAGATACTACTGGCGCTTCGTGCCGCGCGTGCTAGACCAATCAGGCTAAGCGCCGATCCACACCCCTGCAAGACAATCGGGATATTTTACAAATTTAAAAAAAAAAACAGCAGGGGAGAATTCTCCGCGATCCCATCTACGATCGATTGCCGGGGGCACTTTTTCCAATCGAGAGACAGGTCCTATCCCGGCATCGCATCACAGGACTGGATCTAGGATACGCACGTTTTCTGCATTACAACCCAGCCCGCGGCCGCAGCCTCCACGCATCGTGCGACCCCAACCCGCCTGCAACCGCCACCCAGCTCAGCTCAACTCAGCTCAGACGTCACGATGGCTCGCGCCGTCTTGATAGCGCAGCCGCTACGCCAGGAACCGAAAGGGCGCACGCAGCGTCAGCATCGATAACAGCTGCCCCGCGCCGAACTCGTCCCGACCTGAATATTTTTCTCTGCCCCCCGTCACGCCTCCGGCATCGACATGGTCGTCGCAGCATCGCCATGCAGAGCCTCCTCGTCACCGTCTGCCTCGCCGGCCTCGTCGCCGCCGGCACCGTCTCCGTCGACTTCCGCGCCGAGCACTACCAGGCCGTGGCGCCGAGTCTCGCCCGTGGCCAGCGGCATGTTTCGCGCCGCGCCCCCCTCGAGCTGCTCGCCGCCAACAACCTCACCGGCGGCGGGTACTACGCCGAGCTGGAGATTGGCTCGCCGCCGCAGAAGATGAGCTTCCTGCTCGACACGGGCAGCAGCGACACGTGGGTGAACTCGGTCCGGGCGCCGTATTGCTCTGGCCGGCAGCCGCAGAGCGAGCGGAACTACTGCTCAGCTACGTGTAAAAGCTTTTCCTACATTTCCTTTGTTTGTGTCACAAGCGACGGAAGCTGACGTCTGCCGTCCTAGTCGACCCCGACAAGAGCAGCTCCTTTCGCCTCGTCGCCAAGGCCGGCTTCGACATCACCTACCTCGACCAGGGCCACATCCAGGGCGACTACTTCAACGACTCGGTCCGCGTCGCCGGCCGGACCATCGTCGACCAGCAGCTCGGGCTGGCCCTCAGCTCAGATCGGCCCACGGGCATCCTCGGCCTCGGGTTCAGCGCCAACGTCGTCCCCAAGACCAAGTATCCCACCGTCGTCGACAACCTGGTGGCCCAGCGCCTCATCGACCACCCCGTCTTCAGCCTGTACCTCAACGACCAGGACGCGCGGCAGGGCACCATCCTCTTCGGCGGCATCGACACGGCCAAGTTCTCGGGCGCCCTCAAGGCCATCCCGCTCCAGCCGCTGAGCATCACCGGCGCCAGCGCCAACACCAACATCACCTCCTACACCGTCCTGATAAACGGCCTCTCCGTCTCGGCGCCTCCGTCCCCGCGCCCCCAGCCCAGGCCGCCGCCATGCTCGACTCCGGCTCGACAATCACCCTCGTGCCAGACGCCATCGCCTCGGCCGTCCACGACCGCTTCGGCGTCGTCAACCTCCTCCCCGACGTCGACAACGACGACGGGCAAGGCCCCGCCGCGCCCCTCGTAGACTGCGCCATCCGCGGCCCCAAGGAGCAGGACACCACCATCGACTTCGCCTTCGACGGCGTCACCATCAAGGTGCCCGCCCGGGAATTGGCCGTCGACGCCCTCCCCTCCCAAGTCCAACAGGCCATCCAGCGCGGCGACTGGGATATTCCCCAGATGACCAGCTGGCAGAGCGCATGCATCTTCGGCATCGCGTCCGCCGAGCTGTTCGGCATCAAGTCCAACCGATCCTTCCTCCTGGGCGACACCTTCTTGCGCTCCGCGTACGTAGCGTATGATATGCAGAACAAGCAGCTTGGCCTGGCCCAGGCCCGCATGAACGCCACGTCTACCAACGTCGTTGCCCTTGCCAAGGACGCCAAGGACTTTGGGGGTGCAAAAGGCATGTTTTTTTTTTTTAACTCCATCCATGTGGCTTATGCACGCACGTACGTGACTTGTCATGCACGTCTTACTAACTAGATAATGTGCCTCTTAGGAAATGACTCGGGGAACGATGCAGGTCGCGTTGCGCCGTCCTTCGTCGCTGGAGCGGTCGTCGGTTTGGCTGTTGCTTTTTCAGTCCTCTAGATGATGTGAACTGGACTGCGTGTGTTCATCACAGACGAGATTTGAACAAGGACAAGCTGCGTAAGGAACATATTTACTTGTCACCAATCACCTCGATTCCATGTCTTCCTTAACAAACGTATACATTAAAGACAACATGGCTTAGCGGTAACTCTATCAGCATTCACTCAGAGCTTGAAGCGCAACTCGGCCGTGCAGGAAGCCATGCCATTGATGAATGCAAATCCTAGTGTATATGCGTACAAATATGCCTCCCAACCCCAAGAGCCACCGAGACCAGCCTTGCCCATCCCGTCAACTCATCTGGTTATATCTCTCCCTAGCCTTATCCTGTACTGTAGTCAGGTAATCAGAGTACTTGTTTGTGGTCTGCTTCGCCGCCAACTCAACAGCATCCCCGAGGTTGCTACCGGCGGCACCAAGTCCCACACCTTCCTGGTAGGCGTTCGTGGCAATGGCTTCGGTCCGTCCATCGCCATTCGCGCCGAGCCCTGCCCCAGCAGTCCACCCCATCTTGGCGAGCATCCCTGCACCTTTCAAAGACGTGGCCTTGGAACCCGGCTTGGCTGCCTCCTGATCCGCATTCTTCTTGGCTGTGTCGCTCTTGGATTTGGAACTCTGCGGGACAGGTTTCTCAGGTTGGTTGTAGATATCGCGACGCTCCTTGGCTCTGTCGCGGTACTGAGGTACCTGAGATTCCTCCGCTTGTCTCTGTAATCGCTTGTCCCGGGTGGCAAGCCTCGGCAGTGCCGCCTTGACCTTCTCAGCATCTTCCATGGCCGTTTTGTGGTTGCGGGACTTTTCGTGGATGTTGACCTCATCTGTGGATTTGTACTTGCGCATGCAAATCAGACACATGAGCCTCTCTCTGTCCATGTACATTTCCTGTTTTGCAGACGAGTCATCTTTTGATTGATCTTGTTGGGTGTGGGTTGCAGGACCGGTTGGAAGTAAGGAGCTTGTCTCTTTTGCAGCCGGAGAAACTGCCCGTACAGACTGAGATTCGGCAGGAGCTCCTAGCTTGGTGGAATTGGACAACGAGATCTTGATGGGTGCCTTGTGAGCATCGGACTTGGGTAAACACTCGGAGGAGTCGTTTTGGTCATCAGTTTTGTCCCCACGAAGCTCATCATGTTTTCGCTGCCATACGGCCATTTGCCCAGCCATCACAATCGGTTTTTTCAAAGCGGACGTTGAAAGGGTCCCATCTGCCTTGCGTTTCTTTTGCTTTTTCCCGTCCGTGTCTTGGTCTTCAACCGGCCGGGCGTTACTGGCTTGAACAGGGGCTGGTGGCTCCGAAGTAACCACCAGTTGGCTCGGAAAAACGTGCAAATCACGATATCTTACCCTCAAAGTCGGGTTGAAGAGTGGATTAAATGACATGTGCTCGTTGGATGGCAGCACCTCTCGTCCCTCGGGGAGAAAAACACCCATATGAGTTGGAGCTACTGTCACAGCACAGCCCGCCACTGTGAAGGAGCGTGACATGCGAAATTTGGTCACTGCGGCTGCAGCATCCTCCAGGGTCCAAAATTCCACGAAGCCGTACTTAAAACTCTCCCCGGAATTGACCCCACGAATAAGAAAGACACGATGTAGTGAACCTGGCTTGGCTCCATAACGTGACGTATCTGCACCAGGAGCCGTCGACTTTAACTTTGTGGGACCGTTGGCTAAGCTCCTTGGTTCTTCGATCTTCTCGAGGAGCTTCAAGTCTTTGGCTAGCATCTCCTCGGTAACAAAAGATGCCAGCGGGTACACGACTAGGATCTGCGAGACAGCATCCGCACTATCAGCCACGTCAGCCGCACCTGTGAGGATCTGTTCCCAACTAGGACCTGCTGTTCATGGTGACGTTAGTGGATTTAGATTTGCATCATAGAACCAAGATTCTTACCCGCTTGCGGAGCACCACAGACTTTACACTTTAGCCTTGACGAAAAGTTCAAGAAATCGCACTGCTGAAGAATTAGCCGAGGTCATCCGCGTGGTACGGCGAGGAAAAGCGCAAGAACGTACCTGTGGGCATGTCCAATCAGTCACGCGAAGGGGACGAGCATCGCTGACATCCCCTCGACCGCGAGCAAAGTGCACATATGCCTCAAATCTTCCGTCTGGCGCATCATCAGCGGAATGTCGAAGCTCAAGAGAAAGTTTCGGGAAATGTTCTTTGACAA
Organism: Balansia obtecta B249; assembly: GCA_000709145.1. Lineage (NCBI taxonomy): Eukaryota > Fungi > Ascomycota > Sordariomycetes > Hypocreales > Clavicipitaceae > Balansia > Balansia obtecta. The sequence continues at coordinate 25,088 of JFZS01000274.1, read as the reverse complement.
AAGCCGTAGCTTGATGAGCATCCTCAAATTGCACAAAACCCCGACGATTGCCTGAATTCGTTTAGAAAAAAAAAAAAAATCTTCTTGGTTGTTGTTTTGGCGCGAGCGGCAACTTCTCAACGAACCTCTTGAAGACGGTATCCGCACATCGATTGACGGAAAGTCAGCAGCCATAGAATTGGCCAGGAGACACTCGCGCAGCTATACAGGACATCAGTGTAAGGTTCAGCCAAGACATGGGGGAGAACGCAGGGGGATTGGTTACCTCAGTAGTTGTAATACTGTAAGGCAAGCCTTCCAGAATTACAGTATCTGTTGGCTTTCCAGCATCGCGCGTCCGACTACGGGATCTGCTTCTATACCTGGCACGTAGGCTCCGTGACCTTCCTCTGCGATCAGAGTTGGCCGACTTGCCGTCGTTCGGCGGGTAATCATCGTAACGGCCATGAGACCTGGTTTCGATGTGGCGTCCGTCATCGTACATGCTGTCGTAGGAACGATGTTGGTCATCCCAGCTGTGTTGTGAGCGGTCACGATGGCGCCGTTGTGGGCTACGGCTACGCCTGCTGTATCCATCATCTGTGCTGTCGTATCGGCTGAAGTGGTCTCTGCCACTAGATACATCCCGCCTTGGTCGGTATGGTGCATTCTCCCGTTGGTCGTCGATGTAGCTTTGCCTTGGAGGAGACCTGGAATAGTCCCGTTGCCCCGTAAGTAAGTTAGCTCACAAAAACTCTATAGTCTGAACGAAAGATCCGCGACAAGAGGCTTGATGCTGTATCAGCATCCAAAGAAGGCGCGGATCATGTCTTTACCATGACGCGATCGAGAATAGTCGTCGTGCTGGTCCGGGCGGTCCCTGCCTCTAGAGGATGAGGAGGCCATGCTGTAGTCTCTTCGATCCCTGCCTCGATCAGAAGACGTGGCGCGGTACTCGTCAGGCATGATGACTGGCTGTGCGCGCGACGAAGGAATATCGTGACAAGGATAGCTGATGAGAATAGGTTGACTCTGTGCGGGTGCCGCGAGTGGGGAATTTGACATGATCACTTTTGCTTTTGTTAATGACGAGAGCCGCCGAGTTAAGTGTATAGTGCAACATGGTGAGGAAAGTTGGCCTGCCCTAGTAACAAACGAGTCACGCCTTTCCTTTCTTGGCTCCTTAGTCATCCAGGCGGCCCGTTACAGCCGGCGACATGAAAAATGACATCGTCCTTGCTTTTACACATGATGAGAGAAAGAAAGAGAAGAAAAAAAAAAAAAAAAAAAAAAAAGGAATTGTTCATTCTCAACTGCTTCATCTTCATGCCGTTGGCCGTGAAGTCATGACGACTCCATTACTCGAAGGCCCCGCCCATCCAAGCTAGCGTTCAAAGCGTTCTTCACCCACATTGCAACCGGGTAAGTGGTCGCTCATCGCCATGGCCCCTCAAGAAGAGGAAACACGGGAGCTCTCAGAACAGGGCTGCTACGTGGCCCTGACAAGAGACCGTCTCAATGCGCAGGCGGCAATGGACAGGGTGCGCAGCCCGGCGGCCGGCGCAATCGTCTTGTTCGCAGGTACGTTGTCCCGCACCTGTGACGCGCGACAACAATTGCTGAGGAAGCAGAAGGCACCACGAGAGACAACTTTGCCGGGAAGCCTGTCAAGGAGCTCCAGTACACGGCATACCATGAGCTCGCTCTACGGACCATGCTGGCCATCGCCAAAGATGTCCTGGCCAGGCACGGGCTAAAGGGCGTTGCCATGGTTCATCGTCTCGGGACGGTCCCGATTGGCGAGGAGAGCATCCTCATTGCTGTCTCGTCGCCTCATCGGCAGGCGGCCTGGAGGGCGGGGGAGGAGGCTCTCGAGGCGTGTAAAGCTCGCGTCGAGGTGTGGAAGCGGGAAGAGTTTGAACGAGGAGAGGGGGTTTGGAGGGCGAATCGGGACGGTGCAATGGGCGAGAAGATTGGTTGAAGAAAGGCGTTATGATGGCTTGGATATCTGGACTGGTCATCGCCTAGTGAGGATGATGGGCGAGCACTTGGGCAGGTTGTTTACCACGGCGACGCAAACTTCAAACCTTCTGACTGTCCTCATTGCCAAATATTCAACCGACGGCATCACACACCTAATCAGGTTTCAAACCCTAGAAGGGCTTGCAATATCCAGGCGCTATTCCTTGCACATAAATCCGCCCATTCTTTCTGCCAGACAAGTCATACTGATACAAACCCTTATACCCCAACGCCCCTAGTATGCACCCTCATCCATTCCCCATCAGACCCCGTTCCGATTCCTTCCAAGGGCGACAGCCCTCATTTTCTATACGCAGGCGGTGGCTCTCTAAGGAACTGCATCGGACAGGGCGGCGGTTCTGAGCCGCAACACCTTCCGTACATGACTATCCTGTTGTCAGCAACTGGTCCTCGTCTCCCAAATGATGTCAATGAACATGCCAATATGTCCGCCATAGGCGTCTGTAAAAGTGACATCCACGCCCAATCCTTGCACGTCAATATCCTCCGTCAGTGCAGACGGGTACACGACAATACCATACTCTGCATGCAGCACTCTCCAGAATTCGTGTGGCATCCTATGTCCCAATGAGCCAAAAACTGTCCTCCAGAGTCATTGTCAACGTGGCTTACTGGTACTGTCCGTGCTTGATGCAAGCATGGACAAACAGACAGACCGTCTCAAGAACAAGTCTGCCTTCTCTAACAGCATTCTCTAATTGATCATTCTCCCAGGAATTGACCCGTTGTAATCGGTCCTTGGAGTACAGCATGGCTATTGTCCAGCCCTTGGCGATTTTCTCAATGTCCTTTTCGGGGCACATTATTTCGTGATGATGCAGAGCGGTCGTGTCTGTGGCAACGCCAAGAGCGATTGTCGTTCTTGGAACTGTTACGATGAGGTTGGGGCTGTTAATAACAGGTCAAGTTGAAGATGAAGAGTGAAGGAAAGGAGAAGAGAGGAGAACAACGGGGTTGATAAACTCGAGATGGCCGCGGCGCATGTCATCTGTCGACAAAGGTCCTCGCGGCCCATTATGATGTGCTGCCCATCAGGGTCCCCAGATATGCCACAAATCTACCCATTGCTCCGAAACCCCATTCTCTGACAAGTATTCTGATGACCAATGAGACCTCATGACTTCAATAATTGTTAATTTATGATTTCCTTGAGGCAAAGCGAGCTGGCTAGATGGCCGTTGTGGCGTGGCTTTTCTTACACACGGTCCTCATTGTGCGTGGTGTTGTTGTTGATCAGCTTCCGCCTCGGCAGCGGTCACATGAGGCAAGTGTTTGGGAGAGATCAATCAGATGATATCCAGCGGCTCAGTCTTCGACCTGTTCGTGTTTTCACTTTGCAAGACGGCGCACCACTGCGTGTGAGAGACATTTGTGGCCAATGACTAGGGGCGCATCGTCATCTGTGCGCCTACGTGGTAGAACACCAAGTCTAGAAATAGATGCAGGGTTCATTGCCATGATATTACAGCCGTCTGGCTGAGAAATTGGCTGCTTTCATATTGATTCCTCAATGTCATCTCATCATCAGTCTATTGCTAGTTGACAGCGAGCCCAGAGCTTCACCACAGGTTGAGACGGGAGCTCAAAATACCCCCGAGTTTAAGTGACAAGGAAGACAAAGATCTCTTTTTTGTTTCTTTCCTCTTCAGCCCTCCTCGCCCGTCAAATCGACAATGAAAACAATGCTGGCCGCAAAACTGAGCAACGTGCCCGAGACAATAAAAGGCAACCCATACCACTGCTCACCCCATCGCAGTCCAACGCGAAATGCGTAGGCCAGACCCGGCCCTGCAAGCATGGTGGCAAGATTATCCAGGAACCCGACCATCGAGAAAATCATGGCGACCTGGTCATCCCTGGCAAGCTGTGTTACGAGGCTCTTGACACTTGCGTCGAAGCCCCCGCTGAGGGAGAAGGGCACCATGCAGGCCATCAACGTCGCCGGGCTTCCGGCAAAGGCAATACCAAAGGCCCCTAGCGTGGCAAGCAAAATGCTGCTTCGTGCCAGGAACATATCCTTCAGTGCTGATGGCAACTTTGCTTCCGTCAGTCTTCGGCTGATGAGGGGCAAGATCAGCAGGACCAGTGTTAGTTTACTGAGTGCCTTGATCGATATGATTAGGTTGGCCTGCATGGGACGTTAGCATACCAATCCACATGGTTGAAATGGTTTGACCTGGGCAAGGCCAGATGGGGATTCACGGGTCACCATACCTCTGCCCAAGTGAAGGAGAAGCGCTTGGCAATAAACTGCATGAGCAAGCCAGGAACCCAAACTGCCAGCATACTGAAGAAGGTCGATAGAAGCAGAAGGGAAAGCTTCTTGTTTTCCATCAGTAAGGGGAAGCACGATTTGGACATGATCTCAGATAGACTGTCAAGGCTGTTCTGCAGAGACTTTGTCTTTGCCGCCCCCTGTGAACGCGAGCGATCAATGTCAGGATCCTCGATTTCAGCGAGCTTGGTATCTAGTCTCTTGCGGTGCATGGTTTCGGGGACAGCGAAAGAAAGAGCAAACACCCCAACAGAGCATAGACAGCCCAGACTACTTGAGAACCATGGCCCTTGTCTCATGGCTAGATAGGCCAGTGGATTACCAATAAGCGGCGTGCCCGCCATCGCTGCGGAAATGTAGAAATATATATTGGATCTGGGAAAGCGGTGTCAGTGAGCACTAGAAGAACTATACGAGTTTCCCTCCAAGAAAGAACGACTTTCCCCCCTCACCTCTGGTCGCGAGTTGTGACGTCGCTTGCGATGGTGTATATCACCCCCAGCATGGTGGAAAGTCCTCCCCCGACGAAAGTAGACAGCGCCACAAGCCAGACGTACTGGACGGAGAAGAACCTCACTGCAGCGGAAAGACGAATCAGTGAAAAATCCCATAATCAGCCGGCAGTGTTCGCTTTCGGGGAACGGCACCATACGTGCTAGGAAATCCAGCGGGTACATCAGCATCATGCCGAAAGTACTGAAGATCAAGACAGGCCGTCTGCCGTACTTCTCGGCCGCGAGACCATACAAAACACAGGTGAGCAGGGACGGTATCGAGTTTATGGTCATCTCTACTCCCTGGAGCATAGACAGCTCCGCCTGGACCGCTTCCTCTTTGCACCGCTGATCGCCAGCCGGGCTGGCCAGGGAAGCGTTGCCATAGATTGCGCGACAGATGGAAGACTCCTCTATCTCGGCCAAAGAAGGGTCGACAAAGGAGTTGCTGAGCTGGTAGAATACGATTTGCCCGAGCAAGATGGCGATGATCCCAACGGACGCTGGGGCATGCTTCTGTGAAAGCAGATCATGGCCATCTTCACTGGAGCAAGTGGTGAGGAGAGGTCGTTCTTCGTCCAGACAGCCCACGGCATGGGTGGCCATACTTGATAGCTCTTTAGAAGGACTGGTCAATCCGCCGTCAAGTGCTCCTCCAATTCTTCCGGCTCTGTGGATTGGCGATTAACAGTTTTCAGCGAACGAATCTACGGCAGTCATTGAAGTACCAAGGGAAAGTTTCCAAGTCGATCAGGAAAATACTTCATCTACGGACAAAACAAAATGTGGTCGAATCTGGGTTATTTAACAGCGCAGAAAGCCATGGAGCCATCGAGTTCGTAAGCGACGGCTTTGTTTCTGGTGGCAGACGATCTGCAAATGGTGGTCAAAGTACCTCATGCAGCCATGCTCAACCATCATGGTCTTCGGAACGTAGTTCTCTGTACATAGAAGGCAATACCTGCATGCAGATCTCGATCAAAGAGACGCACGCCATCACGCGTTGATGTATTACTAGGCACATGGCGTACTTGTCATGGGTGAAGTTGTCATGCAGGCGGCAGGCCCATCACGCGGCATCGCTGCAGAACACACAGAACGGACTAGTAGGCACAGTTTATATCGATGAGTACCAAGCACAGTCGGGAGCACAAACCCTAATTCACTGATTCTCTCTCTCCATCACGAGGCGGCCGGAGAGGGACGAAATCTCAAGGTACCAACTAGTCTCCGTTCAGCCTACATTTGTTGCGAAGCTGCGCCTGCGACGACGCCCGAGACAATTCGCAATAAACGGTGTGCATACGCGCTGGTGCGTTGTGCTGCATTTCACACCGCGCTCGATGATGTTCAGCTTGACGCTGCTCCCATGGCTGCATGGACAGATAAGACGGCTCATGGCGGTGTGGTGTTGTCTATCCGGCCTCCCCCCCCCCCAATCGATGCCGCGTGACCAATCGGGCCGCATCTTCCACGACCTCTTCTCTTCTTTCCCCATGCCGTGTATGCAATTGATACAGCCAGCCTCACATAAATCTGCTCTTATCTACTGACCGGCCCCATACTGTGCCCCGCGCCACAAGAAACAAGCTTGAGAGGCTGGTTCCTGAAACAGGCGTAACCCGAGATCCGTTTTGAGAAGCTGGCCCTGTGGATAACTGATTTCCCAGACACCCTTGGACACTGCTGCTGACCGTGTGGGCGTGGTGGGAACAAAATGACGACGTTGGTGAGATGGGAACCACACCTATCTGCGTTAGAGCTGTCAAGGCTGCGAAGGCTGCAGAGCCCAAGAATGCCCTGCGCAGATCAAGGTCGTGCCGGTCTATAGTGGTTCTGTCGTGTTCCAGAACTCGATGTTTGGTTTTCTCCATGGCTGGGAAACTGCTCTTCGAACACTTCGGACCTGGTGATGGGATCGCGAGGAACTTGGCAGCAACACTGGGCCAGTCCGGGCTGATAGATGGCTCGTCTTTACAACGTCGTCATACTTGAAGAGGCACATTGTCTACCCACTGCAGACTCGTAAGCACGCAATAACGATACACATTGAGCGAGGCCACAACGACAAGAAGAAACGAGTGAAAACAGAACATACTATGTTTGTTCCTGTAGAAATTAGGAATAGTAAAACATCCCATATGACCGGCCAGACATAATCCAGATACCCCTCCAATAGGGAAACACCAAACAATGCAATGACTCAGCTATGCATAACAACAAAAAAAAATCATATATATACACTGCTTTTGCATCAAAGTACCAGGAAATTTTGACTCTTCTCTCACAGAGCATAGTTCTCCGTGTGCAAGAAGATCTCCTCCAGTTCGTCGTCTCCCCATATTTCAGCCTGTAGCCTGGCCACCGTATTCGCGACGCCAACTCTCATTGACGGCGGACCACACACAAACACGGCTGTCCTCCTGCCGAGTATGCCTCTTCCGTCTGAACCACCGGTGGCCCACTCCTTAAGCATGTAGCCTAGGTCGGGGCGGCCGTACTCTACACTCCATCCGCCGTCGATCTCGTGCGGTATAGGGAAGGCAGAGCGCATGAGATTCTTCTGAAACTCGGTTGGCGTTGCAGGGAACCCGAAATCGAAGCCCGCCGGGGGTCCGATGGTGGATATTGGGCGTTCTTTGGTCGCCGCCTCAGCGTTGGGAGGCTGACGAAGGTGAGCTAGTTCGGGAGCCCGCACAGGATGGCCATGCTCCTCGGCTTGAGAATCGTGAGAGTAGGCTTTGCTCGAGTTAGGGGGGGCGTAGTTGAAATGGGGAGGGTTCTCTTTATGAAGGGGCGGGAAATGGAATTTCTGAGGTTGGCCAAGGGTCTCGTCATCGTCTTGTTTCTTGTCCTCCGGGAAGCCATTGGGCCCGAGTCGTGAATGTTGCGAAGAGTGGAGGTGAGGCTGTAGGTACTTTTGCTGAGGAAGGGCTGTGATGCGGTCTTCGTTCTCTTCGCGAAGCTCGCGCTCTCGTGCTGGGTCGCCCTGTGCTTCCGCCTGGATGAGTGCCGAGTTGCGCTTCGATGCGATGCCTGCTACAAACCCGTCGAGCTTGTCGTGAAGCATGTGATTCAAAGCTCTTGGGTTATGTCCATTTATGGGAGCCGTCATTTCACCCCCGACACGGTGACGGACAGCCCCAGTGATGAAGAACTTGCAGGTGACACTCTCGGGAGGCGCCGACTGGCGACAGATACGCAGCTCTTCACGGAACCAGTCCATGGCTTCAAACCTTTTGAAGGCCCATACGACGACCACCCTTCGCGTGATTGCCTTGCCGTCGCGCATACGCTTGATGAGGTTGAGCAGCTGCGACATCAATGAAGTGATCCCACTCCCTCCTGCCACCAGTATACAGGTATCGAAGGCCGCTAAATCTCTGCGCATGCCACCATACGGTCCATCTAAAAAGGCTCGATACGTGTGGAAGGGACCCTTGGCGATGGCTGTGTCCAGAACTTTACGGGTGAATCCTTTAAAAGGCTTGAAAACGAGCGTGCAGTCACGATAGTTTTCCCCATATTCGGAGGGGAAGTCTTCACTGCAGAGGGAAGAAATAGTAAAAGGGTGGTTGTCGAGCAGAGAAATTCCAGGCATTCGCAGATACACGTATTGGCCGGGCTTCCAGCGCATCTGAGTAGGAATGACGATCTTGATTGCGTTTTCCGACATGAGTGTGACTGCGGCTTCATCACCAACCATGAACGCAGCGCGCCATGGCTTGGACCAGTTGAGCTTGGAGAGTCTCAACAAGTATGCGAATGCCCAAATGGCAATGGTCGCGTAGAGATAATCCCAGGTCTGGAGTGCATTCTTTGTGTGCCAAAACAACAAGCCAACATACACAATGCCGACTGGGATATGCAAAATGGCAAACATCTCGTACGCAACTCTTCGGATCCAAGGTAAGGAGGCCACGCAAAGCCACATCAAGGGCACGATACAGGCAATCCCGGTTCCATAGATCATTCCACTTCCGTCCGGGAATATTCTGTTGAACACTGTCATGCCACCGTCCTCCCAAACTGGTTGGATGTAGAATGGAATCATATGTACCAGTGAAAGAAGCAGGCAGAGATAGCCCAACCACCGATGGAAGACATTCAGGCGCTCTGGTCCGATACCAATGACCATGGTGAGAACGTTGGCTTTCATGCTAGTGACAATAATCCAGGGCGTCATCGCGACTGCGAGCATGCCCGCTCGAATAGCAACTGGAGGCGATCCAAAGCGAATGCTTTGCCAGTAGAGCGGTTGCAGCAGGAAGCAGTACAGAGTAACAAAGACGAGGGCAATGAAACCGCAGGTCAGGACTGCAAGAGACGAAAAAGTAAATCGATGTTTTCTCCAGACAATGTCGGGAATGGGTCGGTAGAAGACCCATCGAAACAAAGCCAAGCTATCGTTCACAACGCCAACGGATGAAAAATGCGCCTTGGGTCGGAACTGCTTGATCCCAAGGCCAGCGCCATCCGGGAAGAATTGGTGCGATTGGCCGCTTTGCATGGCGATGTGACAGTCAGCCTCGATGCTGTATAGTTTTCGATAATGGTCCTCGACTTCTTGTTTGTAGATGGCTTGGCGAATCTTGTCCTGCCAGTAGTGCCAAATGCGCACCAGCAAGACACAGCCAATCAGGCTAAGAGCAAAGTATGTCCATCCTCGTCCATATTTACCAGACTGCGACCATGGATCGACGACTTTTGCTTGAATAAGTCCCGGTGGACTGGTCGGGGTTACAGGGATATAGATGCGTTTCGTGAGATTTGACAAGGAGCGACCAACTTTGGCGGCCACGTCGCGGATTAACGCAACATCGAGACTGGGAGCCATTTCGACCAGCGAATATGCGAAATGGTTCTGGGTGCGGAATCAGAGAGACACAAGTGTGAAATCAGCGACCGGGCGCAAAGTCTCTAAACAACCAAATCAACATAAAGACAGCGCTCCGGCTCGCGCCTCTATATTTGGAGATGCAGTTTTGCGACCTGTATCAATCGATGGGATGAGATATGTGATGCGATGTATGATGCGATGTAATATGCGGTGTCATTTGGTTTGGCAATGGGCGTAGCCGCTTCACAGCTGTCAGACGGTGATATCGTTAACGACAGGACAATTCGCATTAGAAACCCGGGCCATGAGAGGAGATGAAACGAAGGGATCGGGTGGTGGCGGAGACGCTTTCGCCTAGGTCCCACGATATGGTACTCCGTACAGCAAGCGATGTGATTTCGGCCGGTTGGAGGCCAGCTCAAGAGGAGAGCGGGCTTCTACATGGATCAAAAGGTGGAGGCAATAAAGATGAAATTTATTGAGAAATCTGCATGCCGGGTGCTGAGAAGGGTCGAGGGTTGAGGCGGGAATATCGGAGCTTCTTCTGCAGAGAGCTGCAGAACATGGACTCGAACTGCTCCGCGCTCCATAATCATGGTGAGATATTTAGCTCTTTCGGTAACGGTTGCATCAGACCGTTCAGTTGTAGATCATGTTCCAGGATTGGCTGTGCTGCAGATGGCAACAACTGGTCACACACGACTCGGCAGGGACAGGGGTGATGTGGGGTGATGTCGACGATGTGGGTGACGGGAGAGTGACGGGTGACGAGCGAGGCTTGCACCGCTTGCATCGCTACACCAAAAGAGGGTTGGGCCAGATCTGGGCGCAGGGCATACAGGCAGTTGACTGGAGGTTCGATGGGAAATTCGGAAGGGAATCGAGGGGAAGTCAAAGGGAAAGAGCCATTGACAGCAAGCTTCCACGGGGCCGGCGCTAATAGACGGCGTCCGATTCGCTACGAGATGCAACGGCGGGGACGCGTAACACAGCAGCAGTCAACGCCGTGATGCCACCTTCCCAATTCACGATTCACGCTTATATCTCTCACTCAACCCGGGCGAGCGAACGAACGGCTTACTTGTGCCATGGGCCACCCTGGCTCAATCAAGTTGTCACCTACGGGCTTGCCGTGCTCCCCTTCAATCCACCAATTGTTGTCTACAAAACGCTCAAGCTGGTGATGGACAAATTTAAACTAGGATGCTGATAGGTGGTGGCGGCAGCTACGATGTCTCGGTTAATATGTCAGCGCCTTACCCGGATGCAGCCAATAGCGTTGCAATTTGAAAACAAATGGATTTAATAGATAAGGACCAGATAGTAAGCTAAAGCTCCTTTTAGCTACCACTCAGTGCTCCGTGCTCCGTGCCCCGTGCTCCGTGCTCCGTGCATGTAGTCATGACCAACGACGGCAGTGTCGGTTCCATCATCGCCTGCGAGTCAAGCCGTTCTTGTGCCGATGCGGTTCGTTTGTGCTGCAGGGCAGGCCTTGCCGAATGCCACTGGATCCCTTGTGTCTGAAGTTTATTAACACCGACGGATTACGAATTATTCGACGTACGTGCTAGAGCACCAAGGTAACGCGCAGAAGCAAAAGGGTTCCTAACGGTGCAGTTAATAAAAACATGGGCGCTAAAGCAGCCATAACTTCGCATGGTTATCTGTTGTCTTGCCCGATGAAGCACCACGCTACCTAGAAAATAGACCGTTGCGTTCACGACGATATGCGTGGCCTCAGCCTTGTGCCCCGCCATGGCCTCTCCGCCATCTCGATTGGCCACGCAGCTAGCTGTTGACTGGATTGCTCAACCACAAGGCTGCGGTTAACTTTTTCACCTCAATTAAGCACGCATAAGCACAGTACCAGACAAGATCGCCACGCTCCACGACACGTAGCAATCGTCTCCAAATAGTTTCGACTTTACATGACTGCTTCGATTTTACAGATCTCTTCCTTCCATCATGGCGCCTAGCGCGGGCTGGTCTCGAGCGACGTTTGCGAAACTTTCACCTCATCCGTATCTGCTCGCCAACCTCGACCCCTCGGATGATGACGTACAGCCCGCTCGAAGCAATGGTCGGGCACCGGATGAAGTCCGTCCGACAACTGTCAACCTATCAAGCTTATCACATCCGCATGGCAGCTCATTAGTTCGAATGGGCGACACGACAGTGATCTGTGGTGTTCGTGGCGAGACAATCCTAACTCGAGACATCCCCAATTACCGCGCGTCGAATATAGAGTCGGAACTTAAAGACTATGCTCTACTTGTGCCCAATATCGAGCTGGCCACAGGATGTGCACCACAATTCTTGCCTGGAGGACCTCCTTCTACGCTGGCTCAGACACTCAGCACTAGAATATACTCACTTCTCCATGAAACCAAACTCGTTCGTCCAGACGATTTGAGAATCTGGCATACTAGATCTTCCGACCGCTTGAGCGCTGAAGAAGACAAAATGGACGAGGATGACGAGGATGACGAGGATTATAGCGCCCAAAGTGGTGCAGCGTATGTCGTGGCGTACTGGGTTCTGTACATTGATATTTTCTTCATATCGTTTGATGGGAATCCCTTCGATGCAGCCTGGGCGGCTACCTTGGCTGCGCTTCGAGACACAAAGATACCCAAGGCACGCTACGACGCAGACCGCGAAATGATTTTGTGCACAAGAAACGACCCCAGGCCCCTCACAACAACATCCATGCCTGTGGCATGCACGGCTGTGGTGTTTACCGGTAAAGAAACTGACCGACATTCGGACGGGAAATTCTGGCTACTGGTGGATCCTGACAGATTAGAAGAATCACTTTGCGACGAAAGCATCACCATTGTTGTTGATTGTCAGGATGGAGATATGCGGATTTTTTCGATATCCAAGCATGGAGGTGTTGTATTGTCGCCCAAGTTGCTGAAGTCAAAGGGTCTCATGGACTGGGCGAACAAACGGTGGCAAGGTGTGGCATCAGCCATCGCGGGCAATTAAGTCTCAAAGGTAATTAGAACACACGAGTCAATCAAAGGATTGATGCCCGCAGTCCACTTTTGACAACCAGTCGAACGCGGCTAGATTGCTTCTTCGCATTCGAGGATGCAGTGTCGTGATTCGCATCGTCAAATATTCTATCGTGATTGTTCCAGTCAAATAGGCATGCTGAGCATGTGCCAACCATTCGAACTACCCTTTCAGACTTTATTCTAGGGCAGTAGATACCGGCCGGCAGATCAATATACCGCTCTCTTAAGCGTAAACTGCAATGAAGAAATTTACAAACTCGCCATGCAACTAGCACAGAGGTGCAGTGCACACAATGCATCACGAGTGGAAACAGCGGGTGAATGAAGGAGAAAAGAGAAAAAAAGCTTCCGTGTCAGCCAGCCATGGAAGCATGAAGGGGTTGTTCCCAAGCGCAGCCGCTAAGCCTAAATTAGGTAGATACAAGGTACTTGTACCCACTAATAGCTCCACATAAAGGCTCCGGGCTGAGGAAAAACCTTCGACCTCGCTTTCTCATCCCACACTTTCTTCCTCTTTCTCTTGCCTCTGCGTCATGGAATCTCTCTCAGATACAAAGTGGGATGTAGTGATCAGCGGCACAGGGCTTCAGCAGTCTCTTCTCGCCCTGTAAGCTTCTTGGATTCCACTGGCTTTCCTACTGCTTCCAGTCGTGACGGATGAAAAACTGACTTTGCGTCTCTTTTGCTAACCAAACCAACCCAAAGAGCTCTGTCGCGCTCGGGCAAAAATGTTCTGCACATTGATCCAAACGAGTACTACGGGGGCTCTGAGGCTGCTTTGAATCTGCAAGACGCATACGAGTGGGCTGAGAAGCATGCTGCGGTCGATGGGAAAGACTCGTTTGCTGCTGCCCAAGTGTCGAAGAACACTGACGACCTCGCAGCCACGAGATCGTACAACATTGCGTTGGCACCGCAGCTCATTCATACTCGCTCTGAGCTCCTCAATCAGCTCGTTTCATCAAAGGCATTTCGACAGATCGAGTTTCAGGCCGTTGGTTCATTCTTCATCCTCCAGGCTGGCTCCGACTCGACCGGGCCTACCCTGAGTCGCATTCCCTCCACAAGGGAAGATGTCTTCGCCAACAGAGCCATTCCTGCTCGAGCGAAGCGGTCATTGATGAAGTTTCTCAAGTTTGTTCTTGAGTATGATTCCGAGCCGCACACCGAGCTGTGGAAGCCCAAAGAATCACAGCCATTGACGGAATTTCTTGAAACAGAATTCCAGCTTGATGCAGAATTGCAGTCATATATCGTCACCCTGACCCTCTCTTCCAACGGGAAAATCACTGTTGGTAATGGTTTAGCTTCCATAAGCCGTCATCTGAGGTCTATGGGTGTGTTTGGAGCTGGCTTTGCCGCCGTCTATCCGAAATGGGGCGGCCTGTCAGAAGTGGCACAGGTAGGTTGTCGCGCCGGTGCTGTCGGTGGTGCCATCTACATGCTAGGAGTTGGTATCTCCAGCGCAAGCTACATTTCAAAAGACGAGCAGGATCTCGTCGAGGTCTTGCTCACGAATGAAGTGACAGTGCACACCAAAACGCTGGTCAGAAACGATTACGAGGCATCAGAAGTCAGCATGCGCACCAGTAAGTTGATTGCTATCGTCAACGCACCTCTCACAGAAGTGTTTGAGGTAGTTGTTGATGGTGCCCCAACGCCCAGTACAGCTGTCGTAGCTTTGCCAGTTGGGTCTGTCTTTTTAGAGGACGGCACTCCCTCGCAGTATCCAATCTACGCCTTGATTCATTCCAGTGAAACCGGAGAGTGCCCAACAGGACAATGTGAGTAAACATGTCTGATTTTTTATTTCCTGCCTATTTCATGTGTTCGGATGAATCATCTTAATGAATACTTATCTACATTGTCCGACTCGCAATGACGATTCTTATCTCTGACAACCTGATGCACAAGCTCATGTTCCTGTTTATTGTTTGAAGATCTCGTAGAAGTCCCATCTCTAACGAAACTTGAACAGGTATCATATACTTGAGTACGCCATCCAGCTCAAGCTCCAAGATTCTTTTAGACGGTGCTGTTGACTCTCTCTTGAGGGCGACTTCAAATTCCCAACCGGCCACTTGCTTATGGCGGTTGCACTATGACCAGATTTGTGGTACTGGCTCCTTCACTTTAGAGGAGAATATAGGAGCGTTCGACAGATTTCCTGCTGACCTCGCTTTCAATGACTCCCTTCTAGAGCCAGTGAAGCAGGCATGGTCGGCAGTTGTTGGCGCGGACGCTGACGAGAGCTATATGAATTTTGAAGACAGGGAAGGCGCTCAAGAGGATGACGACGCATTTTCGTAGTTTAAGTAGAGCCACAGCTCACAACTATTATTATTATTATTATTTGATTACGCTAGTCTAGCCTATATAAGGCTAGTGTCACGGACTAGTTGATGGCCCAAGCGAGTGGCTAGCGCAAGTCACTTGTGCGTACACAACTCCTGACTATGCAAAAGGGTACGTATTAAACAACCTTGCTATGGTCGCTCAATATAGCACTATAAGACCTGTTCCCTTTTTTGGAGCGCGCGTACAGCTTGCTGTTAAGCTAGGTCAATGGCCCTGTCCATAACAGATTCGTAGTGTTCAGGTACGAATCCAAGGGGTTTATAAAAAGGGTTGTAAGGTCAGCCACCGTAAGATAATCAGAATAACAGGTACTAATTAATTAAGCAAAGCTGTGCCAGAAAATGCTAGAGCGTCCCTGCCACTGCCAGCTTTGTTTCTTTAACAAGAGGTCCAAGGCTCTGCGCTACTATAATTACAAGCTATATATTATCTAAGCTTGTACGCTAACTAGTCTAGAGAGCCTTAGTTTGCTCTATTAGCTAAGAAAAATAAGGCTGGTATATACCTTATAATGCAGTTACCATAGTGTCTAGTAGTGCAAGAAGCAGCTTGCTTTCTGCATTCTCGTAGCAGCAAGACCTCTAGCAGCAGCAGAACTAACCTTTGTACAAGACCTATCAGTACAGTAGCTTTACAACTTATCCAGCTTTGCGCCACCCATGGCAGGGTCTCTTCGCTGGCATCGGACCTAGTATATTGGTAGATGCTTGTCCCCTCTTGCCCCTAGGGTAGCAGATATTGCTTAGGTATTACGTACAGCTAGACAGACTAAAGCTTGTCTTCCCAAGTCGTCTGAGCGGACGCCGGGTCTGCAAAGGCGTCGTGTAGGCGTTTGGTAATCTTGCAGAGGTCATGTGGCTTTGTATGCCGTCGTCTGACGGAACCCTCATGTAGCCAATGCATAAGGCTGGTGTCTGCAAAGTAATCCCGTCCCGTAGATATGCATTTAAATCCATGGTCGCAAAGGGGGACTGGTTGTGCGGCTGCTTGCATTGTGCCTTGTTGGTCTGAATGAAACCCCGTTGTGTAACCATTTGCACGTAAATCTAAAGTCTCTGCCAAAGTAGTCCCGTTGTGTAACTATATGTATATGCCACCCCTTCTCTGCAGATTAACCCTGTTACGTAGCCCATTTGCATGTTAAATCTAAACTCTTTGCAAAGTAATCCCGTCATGTACCCACATCTCGTATATAACGCGCACGCTTTCCCATTAGATTAGAATTCCGTCCATGACAATCCGTACCCTGTTTAATGGCTTTTTTGTTTAAAAAATCGGACAAGAAAAGAAACGCAAATCCAGGCCAGATTTTTCCTCTCAACATCTAAAACACCGCCGCTGCCCATTGGAATAATTGCATCTTAATCATCGCATCGTGTCTACCCATGGCGACGACGACTGCAACCACGTTGCTGGCAGACCATCAATGTAGAATTGCAGTTCCCCCTCGAAGCCGTCTGTTCCCGGCACAAGCTGGGACTCGTACGGTCCTGCCCCGTGCAGAGGTGGTACATGGATAGGATCAATGGCGTCGGGCAGCACACCTAGACTGTCTGGACCGTGGCGACCTAGAAGCGGGGGCGTAGGATGTGGCGGGACGTACATATGGTGAGCGGCTTGCATTGTGTGCGGGGGAGATTGCGCATGGAGGGCTGGATGGGAGGATGAGGTCGAGATGGGAGGCGGCAGCGTCGTTGGAGGAGTCAGGTACTGAGGAAGTGGTTGAGGCTGGTGAAGGTGATGCTGAGGGGGGGACGGCAGGTGGTGCATTCCGTGGACCGGCTGTCCGGGCCCAGGGGTCGAGCAATGGTGGTTACGAGGCGACTCGATGGAAGAAGCGGGTGGCAGCTCGGGCTGTGTGCCGGGTCTAGGCAGGATATTCGGCTCAGGAAGAGTCAGGGGAGGAGGATGCGTCGGTCCGTGTTGCCGAGACGACTTGGAGGGGAACAGAGGTGGCAGCTGTCTGATGGCGCGTGGTATGGAATCCTTGCCGTCGTCCATGCCGCCTTCGTGACCGAGAGTTGCGGATTGCGGATCGTGGGAGAACTTTTTAAGAGCCTCCACCCAGCGCGCAGCAAGAGGCCAGACTTCGCGGCATTCTTTAAGAATGCCTATGACCCGTTGGAGCATCATTGGCCCGTCGCGGACAAGGACCTTGTCATTACAGACTAACAGACCGGTTTACTTAGCAATTTTGTCTCTACCCTGGATGCAAAAGGGAAAAGTAAAACAAGACTATATAGGAAACGGAAGTGGGGAGCACAAACTGTTCGGATATTTGCAGAGATAAGACGAGAACAAGCCACAGCTGTAGACACAGAAGGCGGCAATTTGGGCGCCGACGCTCTCATCAGGTGAGCGATTGGTGAACTGAGCGTCTATCTGTTCATAGAGGTAGCGCACGTTGGCGAATATTTCGTCAGACATGGATTTGAAGAAGGCTTGCTTCGTAGGATCCCTCGCGTCAGGTTCGATGATGCTGCGTCATGGCACGTCTTAGTCGCCAAATCATATGAAATGACAAAAGGGGGGTTGAGAGGATCCAGGTTGAAACCTACTCTATCAAATACGGTCTTCTCAGAACGATGTTGGACAAGCGAGTCATCATGGTCACACAGAGATACGCCAATTCTTGCCTTTCGGCTTTGTACCCTTTGAGTAGGAAGGTGCTCCATACGTGTTCATGCGGCAGGTCCTGTTCCCATTCCCGAAGTTTCCTGGCGGTCTGCGAGAACTCGCTGGCTGGATCCCAAGGTCGCGGGCTCTTGCTGTATCGCACAGCTCGACGGCCGACGAGGCCCCACCAGTGGTGAACTTGCATCAGTGTTCCAAACAGCGACCGACCTGGATCACGAATCAACGATGGATTGTCAATAGCCGGTGGCGTGCCGTCCAGGGCGGCTCGTGACCTTGGCTCTCGGCCAAGCGCGAAGTCCTCTTCATTGCACGGCAAGAGGACGGTAATATCGCTCGCGGATAAAGAGACAGGCGATAGGGGTCCAGAATGCAGACTGTCCTGGCTGTATAGCATCCACTAACGTGACACGGAGCAGTCAGTCACGACTGAAGAAAAGCAGAAACTATCAGTCTTCGTGGTCTTGTTGGCTTTTCTTACAAGTGTTCGTCGAGCTGACTCAGCACGCATAATGAGTTCAGGGGTTGGGTTTGGGATGTGATATGTCTCTTCGCGGTGTAGTTGCATGAGGATGGCCATGCGCATCGCAATCCCCATGTTGATCTATGCGAAAATCTGTCAGTTCTTTTACTGTATTATCGTTTATTTTCTCTTCTTTTTACCCCTTGCCGTGTTTGCTTCAAATGTCACTTACGTAGCTCTTGTTGCGTTCTCCATTACCCTGCTGGGCGATGCTTAACAAATAGAAGGCTTGGCATCTCTCTAACGTAGGTTCTTGGTACACTTCCTCATTTGCAATAGCTGAAGCTCTTTCTCTAAAATACCCGGCTGCCTTGGCACCATTGCCGTGTCGCAACTTGAACGCGGGGCTGAGTCGCGCGGATATGCTAAGAATACTCATCAACAGGAACAGACTGTTTGACCGAAGGTTTTTCCGGAGCCGATCTGGGTACAGCTCTTTGGGAATGAAGCTCAGTTGAAAGTATTGCTTGGTAAAGAGATTGACTCCATCAATAACGTCTCCTACAGGAGGCAAAGAGTCCCAATCATCCGCGAGACGCCGAGTGTGTGCAGGAGAAGCATTCATAGCCGTGCGCCTTGATCTACCACAGAGTCCAGTTGAATTTTTAGTGGAATTGTCTGATCTGGTTCGGGGGTGTCTATACTCTCGATCCAGATCAGGTTGTCCTCTGACGGGGAAAACACTGCGCACAGGAAAACAACATGTCAAACGACTGACTGATGGGTAAGTGGTGAAGCCGTGATTCTGACTTACCATTCCTCTACAGGTATACCTGCCTCGAAACATGATTTGCAAGGCGGTTTGCCTTTCTCGTGAACACACTTGCTTCGCATGCGACGGCACCTAGCCAATTCGATATCAACAAAATTTATCTCCAACGGTGAGCACAGAAGAAGCTTGAAAAATGAGAGCTAACCTTCGACAAGCTATGGGAGACCGGCGCTTGATGGCGGGCGCATTGACGGAACCAGAACCGTTCGTGCTACGGGTGGTATCAACGCTTGCGGAACTGGTCACAGAAGCTGGCGCCAATGGGCTGGTTGAGCCGTGAGAAGATGTCGCTGTCGCAGGCGACGGCGCAGTTGCGGCAGTCAACGCGAGGCTATGGTGTTTGTGGTGGTGGCTGTGGTGCATAGCAGTGAACTCCATGGCATATATTTTGCGTGTGGGGGGATGCCCGCAAGTTCCGCCAGCGAACGAAGTGGGTTTCAGCACTAGCAGTTGGCTAGGCGGCCCGACGGACCGCTGGTGATCTTGACTGTCTGCCGGCGCAACAAAGAGGGTTGAGGTTGGAGGGTAGAGGGTAGAGAGAAAAGAGCATAGATCTAGAAACGCAGACGGGGACGAGGACGAGGGACCTGCGATGATGAGTGCAACTGGCAGTCGCAACTCGCAGCTGCGGCTCGCAGCTGGCAGACGACCGTTGACCACTGACCGTTGACGGCTGACCGCTGACCGTCCA
Source organism: Balansia obtecta B249 (assembly GCA_000709145.1). NCBI lineage: Eukaryota > Fungi > Ascomycota > Sordariomycetes > Hypocreales > Clavicipitaceae > Balansia > Balansia obtecta. Next base: position 5,456 of record JFZS01000274.1, on the reverse strand, counting down.
CGGTCGGCCGTTGGCTGTCAAGTTTGCGGCTGGCAACAATAGGCGACAGCCGGGAGACGGGATCTACGCTGAGCTCCCCGTTCAATGTTCACGTCAACGTCAAAATCAACGTCAAAGTCAACGTCAACGTCGTATCCTCCTGCAATGCGATCGGTATCCAACAATCGATGCCGGGCTGACGGCCACGGGACTTGCTGCTGGCAAAGCACCCATCCAGTATTCAGCGTCCAGTCGTCCAGTCGTCCAGTCGTCCAGTCATCCAGTCGTCCAGTCGTCCAGGTCGTCCAGTGTTCAGTCGAGAAAAGTGCAATACCGTCCTCACTCTGCGGTTCGTGATCGAAAGAACAACAAAGTCAGCCCTGAACGATGCATGGGCAGGGTCTGCCCGACTATTATGTATGTAGGTATGTACATCATCTCATCAGCATGCCCTGTACCCTCCTGACCACATCGGCATATCCGTCTCGACAAGATCGCAAAACAGCTTGATCCGAGGACCCCGTTCACACGTCGCTATTTATTAGACTGCAAGGTAGGGGCGCATGTTGAGCACCTTCCGAACCAAGCTTGTTCGTTCTAAGAATAATCAAACCACGCTTCATGTGTGTGCGTGCGGACGGAGGTGTGGAACCGTTGGATTCCTCTTCCTCCTCGTTCTATTCCTTGCACCTTGCTTGCACCTTGCATGGATGTAGATAGGTACATCTGGATTGTACATGCAGACACAGGCGAAACCACGCACATGCGTAGGTCCACGGGAAAGTAGGAGGTATGTGACACATATCCAGATCTAAACGCACGTGGCAGTGATTCAAGCTGGCCAGCCAGCCCTTCCCAATTGGCTTCCTTGCCGCTTGCTGATCTGCTTTATCCGGCCGCGTGAACTGACCATGACCAAGTTGTGCGGAGAACTCCGTTTACGAACCGAGCCGCGTGAACGACTGGGCTGGTTATCGGGCCTCTGGGCCTTCGACCTAGGGAGCTTTATTGACGGAGACTTCACCGCAGGGCTGGTATTTCCTCGGACCCAAGCGTTACTCACGTATCCAGCTTTGTCGTCATTATAGGCTCAGCAGAATCTCGGATATCGGACTGCTCCTACATATATCCGCGCATCGCTGGGACTTGGTTGGACATGTCACATGTCGTACCAGACGAAGCTGCGCGAGAGAGGGCGCGCTTCGAGGTCCATGAGCGGACTTGAACAAGTTCAAACTTCAAACTTCAACAATGTCACAATCACGCATTGACTTGGCTCAAGAACAGGTTAATCAGTATCAATACGGACGGAGTACTGTTTGTCGTACTCGCACCCGCACCCGCAGCGACCACCGCCGATCCCATGTGCACTCTGCACTCTTCACTCTTTACGCTTCACGCTTCCCCTGCAGAATCACGGAACCACAGAATGACCCCCATCCAACCGTGAAGCGTGAGCAGATTGTCTGCCGACGGCTGCCAGGCATGCATCGCACACCGTTTTACAGCATGATCCGGCTTCACAAATTAGCCAAGATGGGCCTCGTGCCCCCATCTAAAAGGCCCCCATCCAAACCGATGTCAATATCCCTCAGTGTCGGCCGGCGCTTTCATGACATGCCACAACATAAAATTCTTTTTCCACGATGCGCACGCTGCGATGCTGCCTCCGGAGCCATTGCTTTGTCATTCTCGAGGCATCGCCTCATGCCCGGATCTGTCATCTGCTTCCCAGAAACTCGGGAGTGATTTTAACACAGACATTCATAGTGGGAGTGAAGGTTGTTGGACCCGCCCATCACTGCAACCAAAACAAATCCCGGCGGCACTTGTCCGCTTGCTTTGGCTCCCCCCTTGGCCCCCCCCCTTCACTCTCTTCCCCCGGGCTCTCGAAAATGTCCAGCATTGATGACGCTGATAACATCAGTCTTGTATTTACGGAGTATACCTAATCCACCTATGCATATTTAATGCCTGTGTTATGCCACACTGAACTACTCCGCACTGCAAAGCTGACGTATCAACCGTGGCTGAAAGAAGCAATAGACTCTGGCCAAGCTAGGCTGCACCCGAGTGGGGGAATCCAGCCCCGAGCCAGGCGAAGCGGCCGGCTGTTGGGGGAGGGAAGTAGAAGCAGAAGAACACAACAAAGAAATGCTCGAGGCAAGGTCACATTTCCCGTTTGAGCCGAGATAGCCCTGTGGGCTGCCAGAACCTCGACGGCATCGTTCGGCACAAGTGCGCCCCGTTTCACCAATAAAAAAGTGCAGTCTAGGTGTGTCCTTGTGTACAAGTATACAAGTATGCATGTATACACTCTAACCCTGCCGCCTTCCCTCTAGTGGGACGCCGGACCTTCCAGTTCTGTACTGACATGCTTTGACGGCAACGCTGGAGTTCGGCATACCTGTTGGGAGTATGGCACAACCTAGGGGAGCGGCGACAGCATGACCAAGACGATTCGGTCGTCGGGCCTTGGCGGGTCATTTTGTAAGACATACTCACATCGCTACGCTTTCTCCAATCGTTTTTGGCTTCTGGGATTCTGTCTACCTTGTCCGAACAAGTCACAGATTTCATAATGCGTTCTGCCTCGTGTATTCGTAGGCCAGCCGCGTCGTGTAATTTGTCATGGCCTTGCATTCGTCTTCAGCTTTATCCTCTCCGACAAGAAGAGAAGTCTGTCGATGTTCCAAAGTGGTTGGTCAGACGCTCGCAGAGGCATTCGCACAATCAATGATTGCCAAGCGAGCGAGGCTGACATGGCCCGTGTCGAGCTTGGCAACATGTTCAACCGGCATACAGGGCCTGCTTTATCAAGGGCGAATCAAAATGACTTGGATTGTTTGCAAAATCCTGTGAACCCTCGTGGCCAATCTTACTCGCAACCATGGCAATTCTCAGAACTTTAATTGATTGCAAATCTCTTTCCTCCGAGCAGACCGCTATCAGCTTCAGAACTGGGCATGATATTGTCCGTTCATCAACTAGACACGCCTACATACATATATCCGGCTGGCACACCCACGCGAGACACTGGGCGTCACCCCAATTACCCCATGACAGCACCCATGATGCACATGCCTGTTGCCCGCCTGTCTCACTGGGCTGGCACGAGCAGGGATGTCGCCCATACTTCGTACATGACTTGGATAGGATAGGTCGGGGTTTTGGGCAAGTTGACACGGCTCATGAGTCTCGAGCCTAGCCGAACTGCATGTGCCGACTGGTCTTCCCAATGCGGCGCCAGCCCGTTGGGGGCCGTAAATCGAGTCCTGGCAGGCGCAGGCTGGGACTTGTGCTTACATGTACCTCGTACGTGGTAGGTACGTGCCTAGGTAGGTTACCTAGTTATGTAGGCCTGGCGGGCTGGCGGGCTGGCGGGCTGGCGGGTATATACACACGTGGTGAAGAAAAAAAAAAAAAGTTGCCGGTCGTTCCTGGGAAGTCCGGAGCCAGGACCAGCTACTTCTTTGTTTCACCCGCGGGATGCGGTTTGGTATTTCTAGGTACGTACCTAGGTAGGTTGGTACGTACTTTGGTACCAACCTAGGGTAGCTACCACCGCCGCCAAACCGGATTCTGGGGGCATGACATGATGATGACGGAGGAGAGGGGGAAGTCTATCATGACCATGTTTGTCGATATTTATCCCGTCTTACGTCTTATCACGGCTTACCGGTGCATGACTGTCACCAAATGGGAGTTGCTGCTCCTGCTGCTCCCGCTCCCCAAGCAAAAAAAAACTCAATCCGGACCGCGGGCGCACCGCACAGTACCCTAGGTATGTACATATGCATGTTCCTACCTGCCGATATACCTGATGACTGATTGGTGAAAATTTCCCTCATTTGCCTCGAAGCCACAACATCCGAAGACCGGCTTCATCGTCACGGACTTGTTCAAAGTTCATACCCCTGGTAATCGTTTGGTCTCACAAGAGAGGATAATTGTTCATTTCTGTTCGTTCCGCCTCGTGAGGGAAGGAGCTAGGCAGTCATGGCCCCGCTACGGTGCCCTATGCTTGCTGCCACTAGACCGGGGTGGACGAGGGAACTCAGACCTGTTTTCATCTCCTTTAAGGAGACTGCCTTTGTTGCCTGGAGTCATCTATCTCAATTCAATCAATCCTCTGCTACCCACTTTGTTAGAGTCCCCTGTGGGTGTTTTTTATCCTATTTTCTCCTCCCTCGTTCGCATACATCCGCGTCGCCGATCGGACAGCTCGGTTGCACAATGGCTGCCCTTGTAAGCATCCACCTCCCGTCGCTGCAAAAAATTGCATCTGGCAAAGTCCGCGACCTTTTCAGTCTCCCTGACCCAGACACACTCCTGTTTGTCGCATCAGACCGCCTGTCGGCGTTTGATGTCGTCATGGAAAATGGCATTCCCGGCAAAGGCGCCATTCTCACGCTGATGTCGGCTCACTGGTTCCGGGTTCTGCAAGATCGCATCCCCGACTTGAGAACCCACTTTATCAGCCTAGGCATCCCGTCCGGGGTCACACCGTCGGAGGCCAGCGTCATCAAGAACCGCAGCATGCAGGTCCGCAGGCTGGATGTCCTCAAGATCGAGGCCATCGTGAGAGGATACATCACTGGCAGCGCCTGGAAGGAGTATCAAGCCAAGGGCACCGTTCACGGGCTCGCCATGCCCAGGGGCATGCAGCTGAGCCAGAAGTTCCCCGAGGCCATCTACACGCCCAGCACAAAGGCTGATGCTGGCGCTCATGACGAGAACATTCACCCTGATGATGCTTGGAAGGAGATTGGTGACAAGGAGACGGCCGAGAAGGTGAAGCAGTTGGCGTTGACCATCTACAACACCGCTGCAGCCTACGCAGAGGAGAGGGGCATCATCATTGCTGACACCAAGTTTGAATTCGCAAAGGATCACGAGGGCAACATCTACCTGGTAGACGAGGTGTTGACGCCCGACTCGTCGAGGTTCTGGCCCAAGGACGGGTACGAGCCGGGCAAGGAGCAAGGCAGCTTTGACAAGCAGTTTATACGAAACTGGCTCATCAAGGAAGGGCTAAGGGCGAAAGAAGGCGTGACTATTCCCGATGATATCGTGCGGGCTACGTCGGAAAAGTACAAGGATGCATTTTACAAGCTGACCGGCGAGCCGTTTGACGTGGCTGCGGCGAGGAGCTAGTTGCCATGACAACATGGAAGGAACCCAGGGAAAAAAGGATAAAAAAAACGAATCCATGGAAAGGAAGTGTGCTGTCCGCAGTTGCGGATCCCTGTTATGTCTCTCGATGTCGTTACGTCAATTCTTCATTCAATCGTCTGCCACTGACCCCTCTTCAAATCTATGACACCGAGTCACCTACCAAGACGCACAAGGTCCCTTGCAGAATTCTGAGCCTCGAGCATCACTAGGAACGATGGCAGCGATCTCAACGCTGGGAAATAGCCGCTTGGATCCTTGCAAGTAGTCTGGTCAATATCGGCTGTAACGCCCACCCAAAA
>JFZS01000273.1:0-34553 GCA_000709145.1 Balansia obtecta B249 | reverse complement strand
TTTTTTTTTTCTTTTTTTTTTTTTGCGTTTAGGAAAGGGAGGGGTGAAAGTGACAAATCAAGTTAGAAACCTTTTCCTATCCCCCTTTTCTATCATTTATCATATTAAATAAAAGGGATCGGACGGGGCGTATTCTAGAGCAATCTACATCTACCTAGGCACCTACCGACCTGGGGTACCTGGGTACCTACGTGCTGCCCATGTACTGCTGCTGTCTCTGGCCATACTGCCCATGCGTGGCAGGTACTCGCAGATACCCTTCTCGGCCGACAGACCCCGCTTGCGCGCCGGTCCAGACCGTGATAGACTCCAGCCCGGAGCCGGGGTCCCGGGCAGGCACACAGTATTTATGTGCCACCACCTACACGTCTTCGCGGCCATTATCATATCAGCCCTTCGTTTCCCGTCCACCGCCTCGCCTCTTCAGTCATCCTACTCGTCGTCAGCTTTCTCTCCTTCCGGCGCACTTGTCTGATCGTAACCACGCTACTCCCTCCGCCTCCCTCCGCCTCTCCGCCTCTCCGTCCTTCGTCCCTTACGTTCACCTTCCTCTTCATCTCTCTGCTACATCACGTTGCGGCATGCACAAGGTAAAGCGCGGCTCACAAGGTCTGTCTCACTACTTTTTGTCCAGTGCAGTCGTTCTTGACATGATGCATTACCCTTTCAGCTTTTGGCTCTAACCTGATCCAAGATTGTCCTTGCTGATATAAAGTGTACAAGCAGGCCTCTTTTCCCTTGAAAAAATCCTTTCCAACCGGGTGACCATGCTTCGGACGCACGCGACCCGACATTGTCTTCTAAGACCGACTCTGCGCCCCGGTGCCTTTGGGCGGCGATAGATAACGGACGAACCGTCCAACACATCTGCGCATAGTCAAACACATTCGAAAGCATCACCAAATCAAAATCATTATTCCCATCTCATACAATGTGCTACGAATCGGCGACGATTCGACCTCAGAAGAGCACTTGTTCAAAGCCCCGGTCCTCACCTGCTAGCCATCACCCTTGTGTGCAGGGTTTATCGGGAAGAGGAGATGAAACTTTTGCCTTTGTCAACAAGCAGACAGCATGTTTCTTTTTTGAGAGAGAGAGAGAGAGAGTATGTGTGTGTGTGTGTGTGTGTGTGTGTGTGTGTGAGAAGAGCTGTCTCGGAACTCCAGTCGTCGAAATCGGTACCGCGCAACGAGGAAAATGACGAGTGGCCACAGTCTCTCAATTTCACATTCCCCGGCTTTGCGAAACCGTCATCAGCCATAGTTGGATTGAGCAACGTTGAGTCTTTGCCGCTTCTCGGGCGGGCTGTCATGGTCTGAAGGAAAACTTGATTGTCCCATGCTATATTGGTTTCCACCGTTCATCATGCCATGCCATTGGTCGACGTGTCCCTGGCTCATATGTCCGGGCGACCATCCTGAGTTGGTCCCATTAGGCGACGTAGACTCAAATTTGAGGGTTCCTGTTGCTCCCATGTAAGGAGTTACATGGCTGACCATGAACCCCGAATCGTCTGAATGTTCTGGCGGGTTCTGCAAAAGATGGGCAAGATTCGTCTTGAGCGATTTGAGCATCCCTTCCTTGGTAAAGGGCTTCGCGAGCACTCCGTTCATGCCTGGTAAAGATGGCTCATCAGTAAATCTATTCGCACGGAAATTTCCCCGATATGTGTGCGAGTTGAGCATCAAGGCATTTCTTACCGTGCTCAAAATATCCGTTTACCTCGTCGGGTCTGATGTTGGATGTCATGGCGATAATCGGAGTGGAGGGACAGTGTTGGCGGATGTACATGGTCGCCGATACGCCGTCTAGCCGCGGCATGATGATGTCCATGAACATTAGATCGAAGTGATCCCGGCCGACATTGCTGACCCGAGTGTAGGCATCTGCACCATTTTCCTAAAGGCTGTCAGCGTTGTACAATGAACTTTATTGCCCAGCCAAACCAGCTCCCGGGCTGGCGTCTACCGGGCCATCTCCGTATCTGTCCACTTACAGCATGCTCGACCTCGCAGCCCATCGATTTCAAAAATTTGATGCCAATCTTGGCACAGGTTGGGTCATCCTCCACCAAAAACACCCGAGGCTTCTTTGGTCCCCATGCGGCCATGGGCCGGTCTGTCCCGGGGGTTGTCGTGGCCGTAGCCCCAGTGATTGGGGCCGGTGCTGGCGTCGACGTCTCAGCAGACATTGTGGTACCGGGTGTGCCCTCATTCGGGATCGCGAAAGGAATTTTATGAATATGGTCAGAGTGGAAAGGGTCAATGCCAACGGTTTGGCCCACAGGGTAGACCGGGTATCGACTAAGATCTGTCATGGGATCATGCACCAAGGGCATCGAGACTGGCGTGATCATGGCAGGCGACTGTGAGGGCGCTGCGTACATGTCATGCAGCCGCTCCAGCTCCCTGTCCAACACAGTATCAGATGCCACGCTGGATAGGAGTTCCCGGGCCCTGCGCAGCTCTGGCACACTGTCGTCTGCGTCTGCGTTGCCGTTCGAATTCATCGACTGCCCCATCATGCCTTTGTTGCGTCCGTGGTACAGAGACAGATGGTTCAACATTTCATACTGAGCCTGTTTCTGCACCTTGACCATCTTTTGCAGGGTCATAACTTCATTGACCAATAAGCGGTTAGTCTGTGAGACTTCGGCAAACAACTCCTGAAGCTGCTGAACTTGCTGCTGTGTCGCGGTCAATTGTTCCGAAATGACGCTCACGTGCTGGCTGGTGGTGAAATCCTCCGCGGCCTGTGGTTTTCTAGGAGCAGGTGCCTTTCTCCGAATGTTGTCCAAGCCGTCCTTGCTGTCGGCACGGAAGTACGGGTGTTTGAATTCGAGCACCTCCAAGTTTTGAATTAGCACTGACGGTTGGTCGAGGTGGTCTTTTCTCGGCGCGCGCGATTTACTTACATTGCCCCCTGGATTCGAGGTTTCACTGTCGCTTGAAGGCTTCACTTTGTGGAAGTCGTATTTGTTCAGTTGCCGAATGAAACTTGACATGTTACTGTGCTTGAAGTGTTTGGGGAGAATAGAACGCGTGAACTTCTCGCCCTATGCAGATGATAATATGGTCAGCCCTTACATCTCGTAGCCCGGATATAACGAAATCGCACCTCAACCACGACAAACGAGTCGCCATCTTTTCCCCACCGTGCAACATCCTGATGTGTAGGATCTTCCAACATGCTGATGCTCTGCGGTCAGTAAAGGCGCCTAGGTCTCGGGTGTTTACAATGAGTACCGGAATAGTTTGCGAACCTATATAGCAGAATAGACTGTTAGCAACCAAAATATGAATGTTAAAGAAAAGAGTGACGCTATGTTAATGGGGTAAAAAAAAAAAAAAAAATTACAAATTCGCTGGCATTACTACTGCCGCCGGTAGCGGCTACGGCCTCGGCGCCTGACATGGTGGGATCGCAATAGCTCCTTTGGAATACTCCGGAGCAGCGTAAAAGGAAGACAGGCTGACCAAACTCGGGGTGAAGTTCAGTAGGACTGATTCGTAGTGAAACGCGACGATCGGTCCCTCCCTCCCCTAAATCCCAAGATGGACTTGCCCTGCGTCAGGAAGAATAGAGAAAGAACAAGAATCAGCAGGTTGAGGCCGGATCTCGTCGAGGCCGATAATGCGCCGCCGCGGAATAGCGACAGTATCTCCACCGTGAGATCCGGGTCGGCTCGGTTGCGGATGGGTGACGAATAGGAGTCGCGAAGTCGGTTGTGAGTCGCAGAGTTGGCGATGTCGATGGCTCGTCTGGTGGCGGAAAGAAGAGTCAGGATATAGCTTCTCGTTCGATTCGTTTAGAAAGTGCAGAGAGGGTACGACGGGGGGAAGGCTCGTAACAATGGTGGCAGCAGTAGCAGTGGAATTGGTGGTATTGGTGGTAGTGATATTGGTAGTGGTGGTAGTAGTGGTAGTAGTAGTGGTAGTGTGTGTGGGCTTGGCAGAGGAGACTGACTGACCACGGACGGATCAGGTGAAGGACAGGGGACCAGCGCGACGGCGGGCAGGAGCATTCGGCTGGTGGTGGTTGTTGATGTGTGTGGGCTTGACGGGCTTGATGGGCTTGACGACGGGCTTGACAGGCTTGACAGGCTTGAGTGGCTCGCCTGAGTTGAACCCAGCCACATGCTTCTTGTTACTTTTTTTTTTTTTTTTTTTTTTTCCTTCTCTTTTTCACTCTGCATTGACCGAGTACTTCAGAGAACGTACACGCTTCATTCAGCAATTCTTCGTCCGGCTCTACGTATGGCTGCAAGGGACATTGAGCCAAGGCAACGCCAAGCGGTACTGCACATAGTCACATACTGTACTCCGCACGTACTCCGTATGCACTATGTGTCATACTGTGGTGTTACCGGACCTGATTGACCAATGCGCTTCGCTGTACAGGGCGGAGTATAGCTCGAAGAGACAAAGATTCGTTGGGTGAGGATTGCAGAGTTGAACTATTAGGAGTACGGAGTACTCGATACCCGGATAGGTACCTGTAGCCGTTCCCATTCATTACCTCAGTGGCTGGCTGGCTCTGATAGGATTGGCAAAGTCGGGTGCCACGTCTACGATTTGAATGAAATTCTTTCTATCCGCCATCCGCCATCGCCCGACACCAGCCACTCGACAAGCTGGTTCTTTCCATCGCTCGCGCGCCATTCCGTAAGGCTACACACAGGCCCTTCTTGTATGACAGGTAAGAAACGGTGGAAACATGGTATAGAACTCTTCACCACCACAAGGCCGCAAGGATTACGAGCTGTCTCTGCAGTCGATGACAGGCTGATTGGGTGGAACCCTTGTGGCGAGGAGTCTAGACGAGCCGCTCATCCAATTTCGCGACCAGGGCCATCAAAGACTCAAGGACATCTTGCTCAAGAGAGAGGCCTTTCAGCCTGCTGAACCCAAAGCACGCCATGCAAAGCATCCTCTGTGAGACATCTGCAAATGCGCTCTGCGAACATTCCAAAGCCAGCGTCTGCCAGACCTATCTTCAATGTTTTTTTTTTTTTTTGGACCCAATGTCTCGCTTCTTGCTTCCTTGCTTGCTTGCTCTCCCAGTCTGCCAGTTTTACTGTACTGAGCGGAAATGCGGAAATACATGTGTCGCGTGCACAGTGTGCATCGGCTCCAGATGCAGCAAGGAAAGCAAAGCCAAGCAAGGGCTCGACGAATCAACCGCACCTGGAGACCATCAATACACAGGAACAGAGCCATGCGCAATTTTAGAACCTCACATGTCCCTCAGTCAGATTCGATTTGTGCATCGGTCAGATGGATTCAAGTTGCGCTTTTTGGGCAGGCACGGCCGTGCAAGGCGTTCAAGCCTCTTTTGTCAACGATTTGTGGTCATGGTAGGAGACAACTATTGCGTTATTACGTAACTATCTAGGTACGTACTGGGTCCACACTTAAGGTGAGTTCCTGGGTCCAGGTGGAATACGGAGTAGTCACGGACCCATACTTGCTTTCTATAACTCCGTACATGCGAATACCTCCAATGAGCCCCACACCCGCAGCAGCTCGCGTCTGCTTGTACAATCCCCACCCCCTTGAATGATTTTACAATGATTCGGCCCCATTTTTTTTCTCCACCAGTCAGGTTGCTCTTTAACAGCTAGAATTAGTGTATCCACCCTAAATAGGCTACTTCTGTTAAAGAGGGATATACAGGGTATAAGCACTACCCTGTAAATACTTATCCTTCCCTATAACGTACACATAAACCAAAGTACCTTGCATCCCCACTCCATATTACATTAATTTCTAGTCTGATACCTAATTGGTCCGGAGCACCCCTGCAAGTAGCAGTGTAGAATCGTTCAAAGAGGGGTTGTACAGCTGGAAATTGCCGAGATACGCTCCGTACACTCCAACGCTTTGTATTTCACAGATCTACTTGGCCCACATTTTGCCCACTGTCTCCACCCCACGTCGGCCCGGGGGAATCTGATAGGCTCGTCAAAACCAGGCCCTGTGTAGGTCCAGTACCTAGGTACCTGGGTTGGTAGGTGTAGAGTGTAGATACCTACCTGCTTTGGTAGATTCACTCAGAAATCCTACATTCTAGATAGATTGGTCAATGATAATGACTAGCCCTTTTCGAGCTGGGGCCGACTTCAACGTACGCTGACACAAATTGTCGACCTGTTGAGGACGGAGCATCATGCCATTGGTGGAACAGCACGGTGAAGCCTCAGCTGTGCCGACTATGTTGTTGTCAAGCTTAAGGTTATAAATCTAAGGGTCGATGCTACCTCGGCAAGACAAAAACTGAGCCATCCGACGTGGTTTGGTTGTCTTGGTTGTTCTCGGGTTCTGGAGGTATGCATCAATCACAGTTGACTTGTATTGTATTCTGATAATAGGGCCATCGGCCTTGCGTCTGTTTCTCGAACATGATCATACACAGTATATTTTCTTATTTTCATACCTTTCATACCTTTTTATTTATTTCAGATAGTTTTTATCCCGTACATGTCTTAAAAGAGGGTGTAGAATGTAGTCACGTCGGGCTTAATCAATTTGGAGCTTGCAATTTCTTCAGCGCTTGTTTTGCGCCCGAGCTTCAGGGTAGACTGGGGCTTGCCTATCGCGCCGGACCCACGGTGGCAGAATGGGCCGACCGAGCTCACCGAGGTGAGAAAATTCGCGTGCATTGAGTCACTCTCGTCACGCTCGGGAATGCGACAACCTCGCGCCCCACGTTCCTTGAGCTCGACAAGCCAAACTCCTGTCTATCCCTTTGCCACCAAGCTCTTTGCCTAATCATGTCGCAAAAGAGCAAAAATAGTGCGGGAAAGGGCAAAAAGTCTGCCAAGGCAGGCGCCGAGAGTAAAGGCGAAGATGTTCTGCAAGCAGTTGTACGTGCGATGGCGGGGTTCCTTTCTTTTTCCCCTTCTCCTCGAATGGCACCAACTTTGTTGAAGCTAATGAAGTCCTTGCACCTAGGTTCTTGCCGACTCGTTCCAGGACCGGTTCCGACCATTTACGATAGATACCCCGAGAGTAAGGGCCCCCCCCGTTGGACTGACCACACTCCCGATCACCACAAGCAACCCCCATTAGCTGACCATGATTTTCGTGGCATAGTGCCTCCTTCCGCTCGCCAACACCCCGTTCATCGAATACACTCTGGAGTTCCTGGCCATGAATGGTGTCCAAGAGGTGTACATCTACTGTGGTGCTTTTACAGAACAAGTCGAGGACTACATAAGCAAGTCAAGATGGGCTCCTTCCTCCCGATCCTGTCCCTTCTCCGTGGTTCAGTTTGTCCGTGTCTCCGATGCTCGGTCCGTGGGTGATGTTCTGCGGGACTTGGACTCACGATCACTGGTAGATGGAGACTTTCTAGTCGTTCACGGAGACCTTGTGTCAAATTTCATGCTTGACGGAATCTTGGCGGCTCACCGAAAGCGGAGAGAAGCCAGCGCTGCCAACATCATGACGGTGGTTTTACGAAATGGTGGTGTTGAGGAGCATCGAACCAAGACAAACGGCATCACACCAATCTTCACTGTCGATGCCAAAAACCAACGCCTTCTGCACTACGACGAGATGAACCCCCTCCAGTCGGACCATTATCTGGCCCTAGATCCTGCCATACCCGACGAGTTGTCGACCGAATTCGAAGTCCGATCGGACCTGATCGACCCCCACATCGATATCTGCACACCCGAGGTTCTGGCTCTGTGGTCAGAAAGCTTCGACTACGAACTTCCTCGGAGAAACTTCCTCCACGGAGTGCTGAAAGACTGGGAACTCAACGGGAAAATGATATATGCCGAGATTTTGGACGACGGGTATGCCGCTCGAGCGAGCAATCTGCAGATGTATGACTCCATGAGTCGCGATATTCTCGGAAGATGGACGTTTCCCTTCATCCCAGAGAACAACCTCCTGCCAATGCAAACGTACCAGCGACACGCCAACGGACTCGTCATGGAGCACAACGTGTCCCACGCACATGACGCCAGACTCCAGAACGCCGTCATTGGTTGCAACACAACCGTGGGATCGGGTTCCAGGATCACCAATTGCTTCATCGGAAAAGGCTGCAAAATCGGCGCCAACGTCGTCGTACAAGACTCATTCATATGGGACGAGACTACGATTGAGGACGGGAGCAGCGTATCCTATTCCGTGCTAGGGAACTCGGTTGTCATTCGAGAGAACTGTGCCCTGTCCGCAGGCTGTCTCATTGCACCCAGAGTGCAAGTCGGCGAGGGCGTCAAACTGAGCGAAAGCACCGTCTTATCCACGCTGACACTCGCGGGCCGGCCTATCGCCAAAGACACCAAACTGCTAGGCGCAGGCACCAACGCCGCCCGATTCGCGGATTCGGACGAAGAGGACTTGGACGAGAGAGACCCGTCGCGCCTCCAAAGACGCCTCATCTACTCCCTCGCCGATTTCAACCTCTCCACGTCCTCGATATCGACCCTGGCCTCAGAGACCGAGTCAGACTCCGACACAGACCACCAGTTCCTGTCTGCAGAGCACGGGGCCTCCAGACGGTCGCGCCACTCATCCTTCGCCTCAGACGAGTCAGCAGGCAAGCTCTCCTTCCACGTCGACGCCGTGCACGGCCTCCTGGACGCCCTGCGCGCCAGCTCGGGAGACTTCGACTCGGCCAAGCTCGAGTTCATGGGGCTGCGCCTCGCCAACGACGCATCGGACACCATGATGCGCAAGGCCGTGGCGACGGCATTTGCCCGGCGCGCGGCCGAGCTGCTGACGCCGGAGCACGGAGCGCTGGACGCCTCCAGGGCCGCCTCCGCCACCCTGGCGTCCAGAAAGGGCGCCGCGACCTTCATCGCCGAGGTCGGCATCGGCGGCCACGAGGCCGAGCAGATCGACTTCATCCTCGCGCTGCAAAGGGCCCTCCTGCACGTCAAGAGCCCCGACCAGCCTAAGCTGGGGACCCTGCTGGCCGCCCTGCTGCAGCAGCTGTATGCGCTCGACATCCTCGAGGAGGACGGCATTCTGGGCTGGTGGGAGGACGGCAGGGCGGCCGAGGGCGATGCCATGGCTGCGCTCAGGGACAAGTGCAGGGTGCTCGTGGAGTGGTTGGAGAACGCGGAGGAGGAGGAGGAGGAGGAGGATGACGAGGACAGCGACGACGGGTAGATGTAGCAGTGCACGGCGCGGATGTCTTGAAATTTACGTGTCTCCTAGAATAGACGGTGAAACAGAAGAGAGCATATCATCTGGAGAACCAAGGCAAGGCCTCAAATCTAAACCCCTTTATTGCTTTTCACTCATGTCTCATTGCGTCATGACTGCAGGTATTTTGCAACGTCGACTTGATTCCCCGTGCTTCCGGGCATATGTACAAGTACAGAAAATATACACATCACCTCATTCGCCGGTGACATCCTCTTAAATACAGCCATATGCTCCCTTGCGCCCGACTTTCATAGCAACGCACAATTCCTCTCTTCCGTTCATTGCGTGAATCCAGCAGATTTGACGTTGACGTCTCTCATGAGATTCTTGCTCCCTTCCCCGCTTGGTTCTCTCTTGGGTCGCGCATCCTCATTCAATAGTAGTTTTGTAAATCTGCCGTCTGTGATGCCTGTCCTCCTCCGATAGGCCTGGCGTTTCCCCGACCAAACCCCCGGCTATGAAAGGAAGATGCCTTGCTGAGGGACGCTTTCGGTCCAGTGGGGGGTGCTTGGGATCGTTGCTGCTGATTTGAAGCCGGATAGGCGTCATCGTAGCTTACTTGCGAGCCATGACCTCTCTGCTGGTTCTTGGGCTCGACATCATCCAGAGACCGGTAGTGGAAGTTGGTCCCTTTACCCCTGCCACCGCTTCCGCGAGCGCCACCTCTAGTGCTACCGCGGAATCCTCGACCAACGCTACCTCTGCCGCGCGGGCCACCACCACGAGAGCCTGAGTGATATCCCCGTGATTCACGGCGACCGCCGTATTGGCTGTGAGTGCTCTTAGCTACCCAGCTATCATCCCCGGTCACATGTCTGCGCTTGGAGGTTTTGTGCGGGAATATGCTCTCGTACTCCCCTTCTTGAGGGTCCTCCTCTTCCACTCGCAGAATTACCTTTTCACCCACTGTAGTTTCAAAGACAAACGATTGTCCGTTCGGCAGCGGTTGCCATTGGGTAATCTTATTGGCATCCGCCGGGCGGGCACCCTTTCTGAGCGCAAGCACAACCAATGGGACCGGGTTATCTGTGTGATACGCTGCCGTTAGCGGCACTGGCCGCACACAAGCCGCCCAGACGCTGTTATCATAGCAGCCTGTGCCCGTCACCTCCCAGAGCATTTTCCCTCCCATACCGCCAACTTTTTCGAGAATGCTGGCCGGACACGGCCTGGGACAGACAAGTATATTGTTAGCCAGCACTTTCAGCTCATACCCAGCCACATCAGATGGAATCTGAACTAGCTTGAACAATTTCCTGCTATCCTCCGTGCTGGCCATGTAGCTGGTGAAGAAGACAGTCTTCTTTATCTGTAGTTTTTTCTGCCCTGTGTGCATTGGTTGGCGTGCTATAGCTTCATTATGCAAGTTGATCATATGCTGAACTTCAGCGACCTCTGTCACCGGGTCCAGCGTTGTTGAAGTGTCAGCGACCTGAATCACTTCGGCCTCGATGGGGCCGCGACCTGGCGTCGTTCTCTCTCGAAGGTTATATTCCTCGAAAAACTGCCGAAAGCCAGCAGTGTGTTTCGGGCGATCCTCGTAGACACGGATCTCGGTGGCCTTGCTGTACGTTTCCATGAGAGCGCTGAGGAAGAGTTGCTTGAAATGCATTGTGCTCTGAAATCGTTCGTTCGCAGGGCTGGCTTGTGGCTTGAGGCTTACAATATCAAAGTCGAGGCCCTTGGCGGCCACCATCTTCTTCACCAGTTCTGCGAAACCTTTTTCTGATCGGCCGGTCAATAAGACGCAGAGAGCATCAGGCTGCCTGATGGTGAGACGGGCCAGCTCCACGACCTTTTCGTTCCACCATCCTTCCCATGCACGGGGCTCCTCTTTCTCTAGTCCCTGGCCAGTTGCAGCAAGAATCCGATTATCATGCCACCAGCCTCCGCCACTAAAGACGTCTTGTGTGGCCAACAGTCCCATTGTCGGTCCGGTCCAGAGCGTAGGGTTCGGCAGAGGTGTCTTGAATACTAGTCACGGACGATAATTAGTCATGCTCGAAGCGGTACCTGGCTGCGAGACAGAATAACGTACACGTATTATCGAAATCGTAAACGTGAAGTGCTTTGATGCTGTCCACAGCTTTGCAAACTCGTTAGCCGAATAGAGAGATGAGGCCATGCACGCAAATCAAGGCAGGGCAGGCGGTGGGTAAAGATGGGCAATTTGTCCTTGAATGCTTATTGCAGTAATAAATCCTTCCTATACACACCTACCTGGAAGAGTCTTGTTCAGACTTGACCATCTGCTCAAAGCAGTGATGGTATATTGGGAGCCCTTGGAAGCGCCATGATACATGCTGTATGCCGATGCCATGGCGCTTGAAAAAAGGCTGATGCGACGCAGTCGGGCTGCGACGGTGTATGTGGAAGGAAGAGTAGTTGTGGTAGGAAGCAGCAACTTCCACGGCCGAATTGCAAAAGCTCGAATGGGGCAGGAACGTTCCGACAGCCGGTGGCAGCTGCGGCGGCTGCTGGAGCCGCCCGGGGACACCTGCATGGCAACCTGCGCAGCACCTGGCTGGGTCGTCCAAGTCGTCCCCGACCAGCAACCCCAAGCTTCTCCCCGTTTGTGCCCGTGATCAACTGGACCTTTCCGAACCAGCATCATAGAGCCAGGTCGCGTCATCATTAGAAAAGACAATCAAAATATTTCTCGGCTTCTCAAAAGGCAACAAGTCTGGCGCAGCGCTGGCAGGAATACGACGACAGAGCCTCGTCGGAGGCCCGGCCATCGGAGACGAAAGGATAATTATCAGTTGGTACCCAAGTCATTGAAACAGGTCTGGGTTTGGTGCTTCACGTTATCTTGGCTAGATATTGAAGTCGAAAGCGGCCTGCGACCCCCAAATCTCACATGCAGACACTCGTTCGTCTACCCCTCACGAATTAACAGCACCGCCCAAACGACCTTGTTCATCCGAGATTGCCCGGCGCGCTAAAACAGTTGCGGTACAACTCGCAGCTTCGAATTTAATGTCGTTCCCCGCTGCTGTGAGATTTTTCGCCAGCAAGTCTGGCTGTTCGACTAGGGGATTTGTTCAGCTGCAACTCCGTGTTAAGCCCGGGACCAGCAAGATCCGCGAAGGGATCCTGAATGTTACCAGCAGCGCGGTGGAGCTCTGTGTGGCTGCTCAGCCAAGGCAAGGAGCGGCCAACGAAGCCGTGTTGAAAGTACTAAGCAATGCTCTCGGCATTTCGAAATCGCGGCTGCGAATCGTCAGTGGACTGAGGTCAAAGGACAAGTTTGCCATGATTGACCATGTTGCAGGAAATGGACGAATATATGCCGATACAATTCTTAGTCTACTCCACAGAGCAAGTCGCGCAACTCCTCCTACCTAATGAAGCCTGGCGTCCTGGCTTTGCAAGTGCTTACTTGTATTTCTGCCAAGGTAAAAGATGTCATGTATTGCACCGAATGAGTCAATTCGGCCACCACAGCATATGATACGGTAACGGCGAGCAAGAAAAGCAGCTTGGACAAAGCCTCGTAAGAACGCGTACAAGGTGCAGAATAAAAGCCGGAATGGACGCAGAACCCGGAGTTCAAAGACTATCGAGATTACCACCCACATTAAGCGCCATGGCCAGGCCTCTGTACACTATTTCTGCCGTTCAGATGGAGGATGCGTCAGAGATTGGGCAGATAGTCAGAGATGCGTTTGCTGGTGACCGGCAAACGCAGATGAAAAGCCTCGGGAGCAAAGGGTATGACATGAAAGAAATCACCATGGACAGTTTGCCCGGCCTGCTACTCAACCAACGTGCCTTTTCTTTAAAGATTACCGACGACGCCACCGGGAAAATAATGGGTTATTGCAATTGGGGGTTTCGAGGATTCAAGCATGAGGAGCTACCCAAGCTGGAAGGCAAACCGCAGCCGGTTGGTGCGCCGGTGACGCGCACGACTGCTCCAACAGAAGAAGAGAAAGCGAGGGCTTATGACAGGCCTAGCGGCCCAGAATCCAGACCGGAGGACGAGGCGATTGCCAGACTTCAGAAACTGACTGGCAATGACATGGGGAAATGGATGGAAGAGGTCATGCCTGAAGAGACGAGGTGTCTTTATATTGTCGGCATATCAGTGTCGCCAGAATACCAGAGGCGCGGGGTCGGATCAGCACTTTTACGTTGGGGCACTAGCATTTGCGAAGAGGAGAGGGTGTTTGCCTGGGTACAGTCATCGGAGCTTGCCTGGCAGATGTATGAGAAGAGCGGTTTCCAGGTGATTCGAGGTTTGGATATCGATTTGGACGAATATGCCCCAGCGCCTCCGCCAAACGAAGGGCCAGCAGCAAAATGGGGACACTATGTCTTGCGATATATGAAGTATTTACCTGGGCAGAAAGAAAAGAAAGTAGGTTAAGTTGAAATGGAATGGAATAAACGCATGCGGAATCGGCCTTGGATAGTCACGGACATGGCTAAGCTTGACGCCAGCAGTTGTGGCAGTAAAGCGATCCAATGGGAGTAGCCTGGCTACATTCTTGGCTCCGTCGTGGGCTCAAGCCTGTGATAGACTATATTTGCTGTCAGATGTTCGAGAAGCTCACGGTAAGCCCCGTTGGCTCAGTGGTAAAGCGTGTCACTAGTAATGACAAGATCACTGGTTCGATTCCAGTACGGGGCAGGTGATGATATACTTTTACCTCGCATTGTGCGTGCATGCACGAATTCCCTTTTTTTTTTTTGCCAGAGCTGAAATCATGGAGAGAGAGCATGAGGCAGTGGTCACGTACCCCGTGGTGTCAATAAATTGGCGGATACAGTGTCTGCCATGATTAGTGTTGGGTTTGCACTCGTCGAGATGGCTTTGCATTTTTTTAGTGACATTTGTTCAATGATGCTGAATGCCGGCAGAGACAGGTCCTATGCACAGCAAGACTGAAGTTGAAGTGCTGATGATATCTATCTGCATCCCAGCCGTCCAACCGTCCCCAAGAAAGAAAAAAAAAAAAACTGAAGACTTGTCGCCATTATTCATTCACTCATGATGATCCGGTCCAATGTACTACTATGCTACCTACGACCTGTAATATGTCCCGTACTCGGAGCGGCCCCGAACAACGTCGATGAAATGCTTGGCGAAGAGGACGTGCATTCGTTCTGAAGGATGTAGTTCATCATACCTAGGGGCAGCAGAAAGGAACGAGTCAGCACCTGATTTTTCACGATTGCCGCCACTTCTCAAGGGGAAGGGGGAAGCAAAGAAACAAGAACAAGAACAAAATATCACATGAAGCCCTGGAGACGGCGGTCCCGAGTCTTAAAAGACGCACCACATGAAACTCGACAAGGGCTCCTTGGACTCGACGCAGCCGTTGAGACAGACGCGGTAGGGAGAGGTCACGTTGGCCGGCTCGTCGAGGTAGTCCGTCGGCCGGTGGAGGACATGCATCATGAGGCGGTGTACGTCGTAGAGGGCAAAGTCGGCGCCGGGCCAGCGGCGCTTGACCTTGAGATGGAAGGGCGCGCCGTAGTGGTACATGGTGTTGACGCTCGTGGTGTACTCCCTGATCTTGTTGGCGTACTGGGCGACGTCGTAGAGGGTCGGGTTGGCCAAGTACTTGTCGTTGCCGGTGCCGGCCTGGCCGGGGGCGGCGTACATGGGGGCGTGCTCGAGGGGCGCCTGGGCGAGCAGGACGAAGCGACGGCCGCCGCGGGCGTAGATGCGGTCGAAGACGGCCCAGACGCAGTCTACACAGGTGGTGAGGGTGGTGCCGGGCCTGCTGCGGTCGTCGAGGAGGCCGACGATGCCGAGATCGTTGGTGCCGATCCAGAGCGCGTACACGGTGTTGTCGGCGCGGCGGTTCGGGTATAGGGCGTCGTGGCCGACGTCATGCTCAAAGGCCGGCACCTCGTACTCCAGCACTGAGGGGAAGGGCCCGTCGATGGCCGTCAGGTTGCGCGCGTCGACGTTGTCGGTGCAGAAGGCGCCGCTGACGGCGTAGTTGTAGTAGCGCGCGCCCGTCCAGTTGGCCACGAACCGGCCCCAGGATGCGCCGCCGCTCAGCGTGCCGTTGCTGGGCGGGAGCATCGCGCCCAGCGGCGGTGCCCGCCCGTGCTGCACGAAGTAGTCGAGTCGTCCTTCATCTGTGTAGCTGTCGCCAAAGGTGACGAGGTTCTCCAGCCGGCCGTGCGTGTGGGAGGAGGAGGAGGAGGACGCGGGGCCGGCGGCGGCTTGGAGGGCCGCGGCCAGGATCAGGGCGAGGAACATGTGGCAGAAATGATGAATTTGCATAGATGATTGCGTGAGTTAGCTCTCTCTCTTTGTTTCCCCAAGCGACTGACGCCTCGTCCCGGTCTGCTCGACGGAGAAGGGAAAGCTCCAGTCTATATACAACGTCAATGACGCACGACATCTCCGCCCCCGGTTCGTTGCTGAGAACGTCATGCCACCCTTGACCTTGCTTCCTTTTTTCATCTGCAAATGATCTTCGTCGACGGGTAGAAGCGCGGGAGCCATGTTTTGCCCGCAAGGCTGCAGCAAGTGTGCGACGTTGGATGGCCTCGCCGTCACGAGGTGCAGCCCGACGTTTTCAACGCCACGGCGACGGAAGGGCGAGGGCGCGGGCATTTCTATTCGGATAGGAATCGGTCAGCGTTGTCCGCTCCGTAAAGATGGTGATTGCAGGCCTGATGCTGGGCGACGAAACGAGCTGAGGCGCTGCCATGCCGAAGGCTTGCGTTATTTCCGGTGGAAAATAAAAGAGGCAAATAAATTAACATGTTACGGCACGGCACGGCATGGCACAGCGCAGCATGGCTCCTTCCCTGTCCGTCTGTCAATGCGGGGCGCAGGGGGCCATGTCAGCCATGTCGAGTGATTGGACCGTGCATTTGCTCGGCCGGCCCTGGGCGCGGGCATGAAAAACCTGCAAGACCATGTGGCCGCCGTCCGGGACGCAGGAGGCAACAGCGGGCGCAACATGGTCGGGTTGCGAGTGCAGCTGTGAAAGGCCCGCATCGTGTGACGGCCGACATGGGCGTGCAGCCAGCGAAAAGGGGAGACAACAGTCCCCAGGGAAGAAAGAGGAAGAGAAGGGCGTTTTTTGGTTTATTTTGGGTTTTTTTTTGTCTCTTTAAAAACGTTGCTCTCCCTGGCTTTTATACAGCGTAACTTGGACCACATGGGAATCATGCGCCGGTGCGGAAACGGTCGTGCCTTTGTCACTACTAAAAACGTGTTATTTCTGGAAAAGATTGCTGAGCCCGTCTTCTGCGCATTCATCATGGCTGACCCCGACCTTCTTTTCTACACGGCGTGGTGGCTGAGATACAGTCTTGTCTTGACCGGGTGCCGCATGTACCGACTTGATTTGGACTGAGCGCATGAGGGTAGCACGGATACAATGATCAAATTACCCTTCTTGTACAGTGTCCACGGGTGGAACAAGAGTGGGGTCGAGGGATTGTCTGTAGACATCCGTCTCTTTGTCTGACTTGCGCTTGACTTTGCTTGCAGTATCAGATGTCCCGGTCATAGAATACACCCTCAGCTGCGTGAAATAGCCAGATGATAAGTCCATTCCATGGTCAAGAGGCAGTGAGTAGCATTCAGGAAAATCCATCATGGCGATGACGAAAACATCTCTGGCGTCGCAAAAAGGGCCATCTTCCGGTTAGATCCCCCCCTTTGGGCTATCGACGATGCTCGATGCGGAAAGGAGCCAGCCCTCCGCGGGGTATTTCTTCAACCACCAATTCCTGTACGGAATACTCCGTGCCGTCTGACACTATCGACGTCCCTGACCTACTGGAGAGGGGCTGAGCGAATATCTTAGCTTCGGCCGTGGGTGAGTTGGCACTCTGGCGCGAACCTTCGAGCTTTGCCCAAGAAGCCTCCCCTCGTCCCAAGTCCAAACTATATAAACGGCGTTTCCCAACCGCTTGTGTAACTGAACCCTCCGACCTATCATACACATTAACATTCAAATTTCTTTCTTTTTTCTTTCCAACAGAGCCAAAGAAAAAAAAAAAAAATGTCTCATCTGACACAATGGGATGGTTCGGCGGTGAGCAACCCCCCCCTCCCCCTTTCTTCACGCCGTTCTCCAGCTTCTTCACTCACTACCCACGGAAGCCCATATGACTAATAAACAGACACAGAGGATTCAGATCAGGCCCAGGCCTACGACCAGGTCAAGCAGCGCCCGCACGAAGCCAAGTGGTCGCACGAGCTCATCGGCGGCGCAGCCGCCTTCGAGGCCGCCAAGGCCTACGAAGACCACGTCGCGCGCCAAGGTAAGACGTCGAGGCAACGGACCAACCCAAAACGCGCCAACACAGCCAGACACTGACGGTTTCCGCTTTCCACAGGCCACCCTGACGACCACGCCAAAGCCAAGGAGATCTTGGCCGGCGCCATCGGCTTCTTCGTCGACCGTGAGGTTGAGACCAGGGGGCTGGACTTTATCGACAAGGAGAAGGCCAAGAGGCATGCTCAGCGGCAGGCTGAGGAAGGCCTTGCCAGCGAAGGACGATGGTGAGGAGGGTTGCTTCGTACGTGCCGTAGCCATGGTACTTTGTGCGTTGAATACACATTGCCATTTACACGTTTCCCACGTTTCCCACGTTGCGTAATTCGTGTTTTTACATCGGGGCAGGTACGGCCGCGGGTCAGTTGCTGCTTGTTGAGCAAGCTGGTGCCGATTGCCGGGATGTGGGGTGGGTGGAGACAATGCCGATTGGTGCGCTCTGGTTGGTCCCTCTGCAGCGGCATAAAAGACGTCCAGGGTCCCATTGTCTCGCCTGCCGCATATCCGACAAGCAGCGACAAAGGCCTCATGGTGTCTTAGGCGAGCATCATTCATGCATTCATTTTAGCAGTTATAAATAGCAGCTTCAGCAGGTGCATGCATCTCAAGCAGATTATATCCATAGGACATGCTCTGCGCTGTCTGCCCTGCTCTGCTCTGCTAGAGAAAGGGGTCCCCACTCGCACCTGCCCCGCACACCCACATCGTCAACAAACACAAATGGTCCGAGTCTTTCCCGTCTGCGTAACGTGAGGCTTGGGAAACGCTCAGCTGAAGTAACCATCGGTCCAGATGTCGTCCTCTCGAGAAGCTGTGCCCTCGTCGCCACAGACCTCCCCTATACGACACGCAGCGATGTACACTACCGGTCTGGGATCCTTTGTACCAAAGACCTCCATGTCTGGAGAATGATTGGCGTTTTGCGAGAATTTCTGTGCATCATCTCCCTCTGGTCAAGGCTGTCAAGTTTTGATTGGGAGACAGAATCTCCACTCCTGCCAAGGAGTTGTGACTTGGGCGGTTTTGGCTGCTACAGCTGGGCTTTGGCAAGCTGATTTCCGCAGGCCAGTGTTGCCAAGGAAGTACGTCGTGCCATTAACGAAACAGGACTTGCAAATTATACTGAGCTGCTCAATCATAGTCGAGCTTGGTAGTCCAGCGTGCGTCGTTCCGAATCAGATTCCTGCAAGTGAAGTTGCCTTGACAGCCAATAATTCCCAAGCTCTCTCGTTGCCAATCCACAACCTCAGATGCTTTGTTCTTACATCTACGCGAATTTTTTAAACCTTGTCCATTGCTGGCCACAGTTGCGCATCGTCATCACGAGTATCGCCCCTCGACGCCATGGCTATAATTGAGCAGCACCACGGTTACACCTGCTGTGGCTACTGTGAGCTGCGCAAATGACGCCTTTGTGAGCGTTCATGAAGCTGTAGCGAGTACGACTCCCGGCCCCGATGCACTTGAAAAGTGGCCGGAATATATGTGAATACATGTCTGTTGTCGGAGTGGCTAATGCATGTGATGAGGGTATACATGCTGATGACATCCCGACACTTGTAGTCGAGAGTCGTTCATTTTACTATGCGGACAGTGGGTGTGCTCGAAAAGCCAAGGTACCGACTCAATTGACAAACGAAGACAAAGCGTATTGTTATCACATATGCTCGGGAAAACCAACTGTCAGCTGACGGCAAGTCTCATCACGCATGTGGCTTTCTCGTCCAAGTCTCGTCTACTTTGATGGCGCTCAATCTGAGACGAGTCTAGTCGTAAATATACCTTAGCATTGTACCTTGCTTTGGTACCCTTAGTTTGACTTTTTGGTATATTCCGTTCTTTCCTTTTTATAACCTGTCTATTGCCAGCCCAGTCTAAAAGTCATTGTCATCTGCGCCTGAAACAATAACGTTGTTCACCTTCAGAACCATGCGGCATAGTTGCGTAGCCAGCTGCAGCTGTTGTTTCTTCCCAATCAACGGGTCAATCACAAACGCCTCCTTCATATCATTGCTGCCTCGTCCCATGCAGTCGACTCCCAATTTGCTGCCGCCATTCGCGCCGGCCTTTACCTGCTGGCTCTTCACTTCAGCCAGAGTTGATATGGGGTTCAAACCGCTATTCTCTGCCAACGTCATGGGAATAGTATCCAAGGCCTCGGAAAATGCTCGCATGGCATACTGCTCCAGACCTGGCGTCTTTACCGCAGCATCCTCAACGGCTAACGAGCAGGCGATTTCTGCTGCACCTCCTCCATACACGACACGATTGTCTCGAACGAGGTTTCTTACGACGCACATGGCATCGTGCAAAGACCGCTCGGCTTCATCAATAATCTGCAAAGCACCCAAATTAGTCCTGCTCTTCTATGTGCTTGGCACCCAACCACGCTCATCGACATACCATCTTATTACTGCCCCGGCAGAATACCGTCACAGCACGAGTGTTCGCACACTCCTCAATGACCAGCACCGTGTCTCTCGTAGTGCCAAAAGTCATCTCCCTTACGATGCCGGCTGATCCAATCTTCTCGGGTTTCAGATCCTCGAACCGTGGAACTATCCTGCCATTTGTAGCAATCGCAATCAGTTCGATTTCAGGGCCGCCAACCCATCTCACAGCGGGGAGGCCGTTCTGCAGCAGCAAATGGTTGGCTTCGTCATCAAAACCCCATTGACAGATAGCCAGGTTGGCGCCAGCGTCCTTGACCTTCTGAATCATTTCGATAAACTTCTCTCGCTCGTAATTCTGAAGCTTCTTGAACTCTTCCACACTAGTAATCTCGAGTTTGTGCTTAGTTTTGGGCTTGGGAGGCTCAAACGCACAAGTCAAAATTGCAACTTTAGCATCACGCACTTCTGATGGCATCTGAGGATGGGAGAAGCCCTTGTCAACAATAACACCCTTAACAAGCATGCTATCCTCGAGAGAACCCCCGACTTTGCTATAGACTTTGATCAGATCGAAATCAACGTCCCTCCGCTCCAAATCGGCAACTGACAGAACAGCATCGACGGCTATGTTGGCGAAATGGTCGTGGGCTTTGGATACGATTTTACTCCCTATGCTTGTCCGCGCAACCTTCACCAAGTTGGCCGTCTCTGTTTTTGTAAACTCGATCGTGTCTGAGATTTTGTCCAGCTCGGCAACGGCGATATCACAAGCCTGGTCGTAGCCATCGGCAATCCGAATAGGGTGAATGCCTTTGTCGATGAGGTCGGCCGCTTGCTCGAGTAAAGCGCCGGCCAGGACAACGACGCCAGTAGTGCCGTCGCCAATTTCGTCGTCCTGAGACTTGGAAAGCTCGACCAAAAGTTTGGCGATATGATTGCTGATCTCCATTTCCTTCAAGATAGTGGCACCATCGTTGGTTACGGTAATGTCACCATCAGGGGAAATCAGGATCTTGTCAAGCCCGCGCGGTCCGAGAGAAGATTTGACAATGTTGGCAACGGTTCGTGCGGCGAGTATGTGGGACTTGACGGCTTCACTACCAAATTGACGCTTCTTCTTGCCCTGACTGCATGGTTATGAGTACATGAGATGAGCAGGAACAACGTTGTAAAGGCGATGCTTACTCCTTGACGACAATAAAGGGTCGACCTTGTTCGTCCTTCATTACCGTTGCTATTCAAATGAGAAAAGAAATGCACGTTAGATGTCAGATCGCATGTGGTGGAACCTTGAGGCGCTGTCATTACCATTGGAAATGTCCAGGTCTGCATACAAGTTGTGAGCTTCAAAATATGTCCCCATAGGCTGGCGAAATCAGTGACCACTTACTCAAAGCCATCTTTGCCGGCGATCTGCCCGTGGGCAAAAGCTCTGGTAGATTTTTTTTTTTTGCGTACACGTAATACTAGGGCAGAACTTGGCGACTCAAATCGCAAGCAATGGGCTGCAGCTCGAAGCTTGTTGTCGTGACCGTTTTTTTTTGCATGTTAGTGCTGCCTCGAAACCGCAGTGCGGGACACCACGGGAAAAAGAAATCCCCGCCGGAGCTGTGGGATTTCTTTCCTCAGGCGACACCAGTCCACAGTGCGCCACCTTCAAACGCGATTTTAACACTTTTCAAAGCTTAACTGTATGATCAATTTTCTTAGAAAATCCGAACTAGCAATTAATACAGTATATTATTGTATATTATTGTATATTATTTTATATTACATGATATTAAATAATATTCTTTAGTTGTTTGTAGTTGTTTTTAGTTGCATAACAAAATATCTCTTGAAGATACCTTGATACTAGGACTGTCCTATATTCAGTATTTGCACAGTGTCCCCGCCACAGTCTCGTTAAAGCTGCTCTTCACTTACTTCAGAAGAATATTTCTTCATAATCATACTAACTCATAGAGTCGATTATGTATTATTCTAGCCCTAGTTAGTTCAGAAATTTGACCACAAAACAAATTTAGCGTAAAAAATAGTGAAATCGCCATTCTAGCCGGCATAAATGAGGAGTTTGCACGAACCCCCACTGTACAAGCCCAGAGACTCGTGGGGCTGCCCAGTCAATGAACTGCTGTTGCCCCTCCACCAAGGTAAGCGGCTGATTTTGCCCCTCTCTCTCATCTGGGGTTGCCAATTCCACCAGCTCGTCATTTGCACTCAAGAAGCTCTTACAAGCCGCTCCTGTTGCTCTATTTTGCAACCCCCTCTCCCCAATGCTCGTTCATTCATCCTGCTGAAACCAAGCTCTACTGACGATCGCAGTGATATCTCCATTCTGCTCGGAACGACCCTAGTGTGCGTCGTCCTCGTCAGCATCGACACATTTAAACCAACCTTAACTTGGCATAGTGGTCTGAATGGCGCCGGCAGAGATCTATGACGAAGATGACTTGTACGACGGCGAAGATTATGAGGATGAAATTGAGGAGGAATTGAGCGCGGAGGATAAGGCGGCGATGGAGCAAGGTACCGCAGATGTCAAGAAGTCCCTCGGGACGAACGCCAGCAAGGTTACTGTGAAACAAATTCAAGACGCACTCTGGCATTACTACTATAATGTCGATAAGTCTGTGGCCTACCTAAGCAAGACTTTCATCGCACCGCCACCCAAATCTGCGCCCAAAAAGGTATCCGATGGTAAGTTAAACGGATTCTCTTTCTCACCCACACTTGGCCTGTTTGTGAGATCGACTGGAGCGGACACTGGAGTGTCCTTCAACGCCTTCGACGAATCTGAGGTTTTACCATTACCACTGTGCCATGCTTGTGGCCTGAGTCAAAACTCTACTTTTCCGAAGCCCGACTTTAGCGACATGCCATGGTTGAATACACCCTCAAGCCGCCATGCTAATCTCATTCCGCCTGTTCGCTCGCGAGGCAGGCTTCTGGGTGGTGCAGAAGGACCACCCAAGATGTCTAAACTTCAAGCGCTGGCTGCAGCCAGAAAGAAGAAGAATGAGGAAAAGAAAGAGCAAACAAAAACATCGCAGGCAGAAAGTGGAATGAAGCGACTGTCTATTGCAGACGACCCTCACAAAGAAAATGCAAAGGCATCGGCATACCCGTCAAAGAAGTTTCGCAGCTACGAGCAGTCTACGCCAGACCACTCGAATCTGAACGATTCGACTTCACAACAGAGCTCTTCTCGTTTGCAATCCGACAAGGCAAAAGAGACCGATTATGGTACCAAAGAATATAATCTTAGAGACACGGTATTAGCAGGGACTGGGAATAAAGTCGAAGATACGGATGCAGTTCCACTCTCAATTCCCACGCCATCTGCGTTCGCCCGGACTCTTTTCGAATCTGCCCCAGACAATCGTCGAGCAAACAGGCCTGCTTTTTATGAAATGCCATATGCTTCTTCCTCCACCTACTTCTCCAATGCATTTTCGGAACCCAGTCCGGATGACGTTGTTTTGGCAGCACAGGCAAAAGGTTCAAATTTTGCAAGGACAAAGTAATGAGCTAATTCTAATATTTCTTCAGCCAGTAAAAAGGCTGCCTCTACTTCCACGACGGCCTCTTCGGTGAACAAAAAGGCTGCAAAAGCGGATGCTCCATCGAACGATGCGGATATGGTGAACGGCGCTGCTAACCTGAAAATCAGCGACGTTCCGCCACCAAAGAGCAAGGGCTTAGACGTGGTGAAAGAGTATGAACGCAGTAAATGCAAGAAGAGCATCAGCTTTGTAGTCGTTGGTAAGTAAAACAGACTTCAGTGTGGCGTCGGACAGAACGAGTATCTGACAATGTATATAGGGCATGTCGATGCTGGGAAGAGCACGCTAATGGGCCGACTTCTACTTGAGCTGAAATACGTCCAAGAAAGAACCGTCGACAAGTACCGCAGGCAGGCCGAAAAGTCTGGGAAACAGTCTTTTGCTCTTGCCTGGGTCATGGACCAGAGGACGGAAGAGAGAGAGCGCGGTGTCACTATTGATATCGCCACGAACCACTTCGAGACCCCAACCACTAGATTCACAATTTTGGATGCGCCCGGTCACAGGGACTTTGTACCCAATATGATTGCTGGTGCCAGTCAGGCGGACTTTGCCATCCTCGTAATTGATGCGAATACTGGTGCTTACGAGAAGGGCCTCAAAGGCCAAACCAGAGAACATGTCTTGTTGCTACGTAGTCTCGGCGTGCAGCGCTTGATCGTCGCTGTCAACAAGCTTGATATGGTTGGCTGGTCCCAAGATAGGTTTGAAGAGATATCTCAGCAAATCCTCGGCTTTCTCACCAGACTAGGTTTTCAAAGCAAGCGCGTGAGCTTTATCCCAATTTCAGGTCTCAATGGAGATAATATCGCCAGCAGGACAGAAGAGACAGCAGCTGGCTGGTACGCAGGGCCAACGCTTATCGAGGCTTTAGAAAACTCAGAACCTTCCTCGTCTCGAACACTCACCCAACCTTTCCGAATGTCAATCTCTGAGGTTTTCCGGAGTCAACAGCAAGGAACGACCACTCTCGCCGGCCGAATTGATGCCGGAACCGTCCAGGTTGGTGACGCTGTGCTGGTGCAGCCTAGTGAAGAGGCGGCACACATCAAGTCGATCATGACAGACACTGATAGTCAAGACTGGGCTGTTGCGGGGCAGAGCGTCAGCATTGCCCTAACCGACATCGATCCTATTCATATCCGAGTAGGCGATATTCTATGTGGTGCTGTAGACCCTATTGGCGTTGGCGACACATTTACGATGCGGGCTATGGCATTTGAGCACCTGATGCCCATGCCTGTTGATCTCCACCGAGGAAGACTGCATGCTGCAGGACAAATCCAGTCAATACCTGCCACTCTCGACAAAGCTACCGGCAAAGTTATCAAGAAGAAACCCAAAGTGGTTCAACCAGGTGGCGTAGCAAGGGTGACTGTGAAACTGGCGTCCAAAATTCCGTTGGAAAAGGGACAGAGAGTTGTTCTTCGAAGTGGAGGAGAGACGATCGCTGCTGGCCTACTCGAATAGATGAATCTCTTTGTAAATAAATTTTTATGAGACGGCCGTAATGAGATGAGGTTGTGTTGGGCTGATTTAAGTTTATGTCGACGCCGTCACAGCCACGCAAGACAAAAAGTGAGTCATGGGGGAAATTATGCTACCACAGATGAAGCAAGTCCCGGTAGCCCACGCTTTCATTGGACGATGAACCACGAACTTAATTTTTTGAAGCCAAAAGCCAACCACATAATCTACATCTACGTGCTGACCGCAATGACGTGGTCGGAATATTCGCGAAGGGTCCACAATGACTGTATTATAGGGACTCCGCAAAATAGGAGCCCAAGAGCAACGGTGTCCTGATGATGCAATGCTGTTTGCCGGTTCCGAACAACAAAGCCAAGCAAGAAAGCGCCTCGTGGCGGCTAATTTGAGTCATTCTCATTCGCAAACAGAGCGAATGATGGTTGTCTCTAGAATTCGCCCCTGTTAGACTCCACGAGTGCAGCAAGCAAATGGCGAAGGAATGTTCCAGATCCATCAGGCTGCAGCGCTGCACACAAGGTTCACACGTGCGCTCTACTAGTCTCCAGGAGAGCTTTTGTCGCAACGTTCCAGGGCGCTTGCGAAGCGATGCGACATATTAGGTCAGTGAGGATATGTGGGGCCCTGTGTGGCCATCTGCCCGGGCACTGTCCTGGAGTACAATACAGATATCTCCTTGGTGCCGAGCCCTGGCTCCAACCGGGACCGATTAGTAAGCCAGCTTGAAGGGCAAGTTGCGCTGCGGTAGAGGTACCTGCAAGTGTATTCTATTCTATTTACAAAGAGGTCCATGGCAAGTCCCGCCATCTCTCCCGACAAGCGGAGGTCGCTCGAGGGTATCGGGCCTTGAGCGAGTGGCTTGTGTGGCTAAAATAACCGGTTGAAGCTCGCTCCGCGCTAAGGAGATAACATACGGTGGCGCCTGGCATTCCCGTGATTCCCGGCCGGCAGCCAGCGCACAGTGCGAAAGTCTGGACTAGCCCTCGTCCACTCATCCATGTCATGTGGGGCTGGCTCTGGGGTGCAAAGGCCCGCCAGGAAGCTTGAGTGAAATCTGGCCTTTTGTGCACTCTTTTGGACACCTCGACATTTTTTGGAGGCACCGCTTATTCATAAACTGTTGCGCCTCTCCCTCTTAAGCTTGATTTTCTTCTTCCCTCTCCAACTCCCAACTTCAATTGATTGATGCCCATACCACCCCGTTGGTGAAGACGCCAGATTGAGGACGAAGAAGCCTCGCTGCGTATATTGAAAACACTGTCTTCTTTTCTTTCCAAATCTGTTCCTCGCCAGAGCTACTGCCAGCGCAAGACCGTCTTTCACACACAGCCCAATCGCAAAATGGCTCGATCAAGGAGCACGTTTGCCTTGGGCCTCGGGCTCCTTTGTTGGATCACCCTCCTATTCTCCCCCCTGGCCTTTGTCAAATCCGTCCAGGCCGACGAATCTACTGACAATTATGGCGTCGTCGTCGGTATTGTAAGTGCCACACAACACCTGGAGATTCGTGCCATGAAGCACATTCGCCATTGGCGCACACACCTGGCAGAGGCTACGTGTGCGATTCAATGAAAGTTGCTGGTTTACTGACAGTTGCATCTTCACAAATAGGATCTGGGTACTACTTACAGCTGTGTTGGTGTGATGCAGAAGGGCAAGGTTGAGATTCTCGTCAACGATCAGGGTAACCGAATTACTCCCTCTTATGTCGGCTTCACTGATGAGGAGCGTCTGGTTGGTGACTCGGCCAAGAACCAGGCCGCTTCCAATCCTACCCGAACCATATATGACATTAAGTAAGTGGGCTGCGCAATAGTGCCGTTCGGAAATGCCAAGACGAGGTAATGCTAATCATGTCGTAGGCGTCTTATTGGTCGCAAGTTCAACGACAAGGAAGTCCAGAACGATATCAAGACCCTCCCTTATAAGGTTGCCTCTAAGGACGGCAAGCCTGTTGTCAAGGTTCAGGTGGGCGGGTCAGAGAAGACTTTCACTCCCGAGGAAATCTCCGCCATGATCCTAGGCAAGATGAAGGAGGTCGCCGAGTCCTACTTGGGCAAAAAGGTCACCCACGCCGTCGTTACCGTCCCCGCCTACTTCAACGTAAGTGCTTCCGAAAAGCTGTCATGTAGCAATTAGCAAAGCGCTAACAGCAACCCTGCAGGACAACCAACGTCAGGCTACCAAGGATGCCGGTGTCATCGCCGGTCTCAACGTGCTCCGAATTGTGAACGAGCCTACCGCCGCCGCCATCGCGTACGGTCTGGACAAGACTGATGGAGAGCGACAGATTATTGTTTACGATCTTGGTGGTGGTACTTTCGATGTCTCCCTCCTATCCATTGACCAGGGTGTTTTCGAGGTTCTCGCTACTGCCGGTGACACTCATCTCGGTGGTGAAGATTTCGACCAGCGCATCATTAATCACTTCGCCAAGACCTACAACAAGAAAAACAATGTCGATGTTACCAAGGACCTCAAGGCTATGGGCAAGCTCAAGCGTGAAGCGGAGAAGGCCAAGCGTACTCTGTCTTCTCAGATGAGCACTCGTATCGAAATCGAAGCCTTCTTTGAGGGCAATGACTTCTCAGAGACGTTGACCCGCGCCAAGTTCGAGGAGCTCAACATGGATTTGTTCAAGAAGACCATCAAGCCTGTTGAGCAGGTTCTGAAGGACGCCAATGTCAAGAAGACTGAGATTGACGACATTGTTCTGGTCGGTGGTTCCACCCGTATTCCCAAGGTCCAGGCCCTCATTGAGGAGTACTTTGGTGGCAAGAAGGCCTCCAAGGGTATCAACCCCGATGAGGCCGTTGCCTTTGGTGCCGCCGTCCAGGCTGGCGTTCTTTCCGGTGAGGAGGGTACTGAGGAGATTGTTCTCATGGATGTCAACCCTCTGACTCTTGGTATTGAGACCACTGGTGGAGTCATGACCAAGTTGATTCCCCGCAACACTCCTATTCCTACCCGCAAGAGCCAGATCTTCTCTACCGCTGCTGATAACCAGCCTGTGGTCCTTATCCAGGTCTACGAGGGCGAACGATCTCTCACCAAGGATAACAATAACCTTGGAAAGTTCGAGCTCACCGGCATTCCTCCCGCTCCTCGCGGTGTTCCTCAAATCGAGGTGTCGTTCGAGCTGGATGCCAACGGTATCCTCAAAGTCTCAGCCCATGACAAGGGCACTGGCAAGCAAGAGTCTATTACCATTACGAACGACAAGGGCCGTTTGACCCAGGAGGAAATCGACCGCATGGTTGCCGAGGCCGAGAAGTACGCCGAGGAGGACAAGGCTACCCGTGAGCGCATTGAAGCCCGTAACAGTCTGGAGAACTATGCCTTCAGCCTCAAGAACCAGGTCAACGACGCTGAGGGTCTCGGTGGCAAGATCGACGAGGAGGAGAAGGAGACGGTAAGTTGATTCAATTATCTTGTATTGCATATATGCATCAGCCGACTGACTAACTGTTCTTTCAGATCTTGAACGCCGTCAAGGAGGCTACCGAGTGGCTCGAAGAGAATGGTTCTGAGGCTTCTGCTGAGGATTTCGAGGAGCAGAAGGAGAAGCTTTCCAACGTTGCCTACCCCATCACCTCCAAGATGTATGGCAGCGCTGGCGCCCCTGCTGATGAAGAAAAGGAGGAAGATTTGCACGACGAACTGTAAACGCATAGCATTTGTGTTTTCTTTTTTTTTTTTTTACAAAAAAAAAACAACGATGAAATGGCTTTCTGAGGGATTACAAGAAAAGCTCTGGCACGGAAGTTTTTTATATCTGGAGCATAGGCATTGCCACACACCGGGTCTGAGAGTACCCTGGAATGTAAAAGTAGATGAGATAATACTGACTTTCTGGCGCCCTTTAGGCTTTTCATGTGAACTTTTGTCCTAGCCTGTGATGGTCATGATATTATGAGTGATAGGCCCCCATGAGACTGTATCGTGGTGTTTGAAAGCTAGGCCAGTGCTGACAGTTGGCTGCAGTGGGAGTTTTAAATACATGACAAAACCGGACGAAGCTCGCCTCGCGCTGTTGCTTGCACCCGCAGGCTACTTACTCTCTTGTCGTGTTGAGAAAGAGAGTCGGCAAGTCCGGTCGGTCTGTATTGTTGGTAAGGGCACGGTGCGTTGAACTCGCTCGTTTTCCTATCGCCCAGTTCAAGGACATTGCTGCAACAGGGGCTACTTACTCACTCGCTCAAGTCCTTTCTCGCCGTCGATTAAATCCAGCGTCCAAAGGGTTAAAAAAAAAAAAAAAAAAAAAAAAAAAAAAAAAAAACTGAGGGCAAAATGGTCTCAGAAGTATCGGGGGCCAAGTCTCGATATGAGGGCGCGGATTTTCGAGCCTCGGTGCAACGCGTGTTCGACGAAGCGAGAGAGAAACAATTTCACACGACGCAGGATTTCAAAACGGTTGCGAGCAACATTCTCGACTTCTGGGCTGCAGGAGGGACAAGGATCGGTGCTGCAGCGCGGGTCAGCTGGCCGGTCCGTCTGCCAGACGGCAGACCTGTTGGCACCCGCGTGGCCCTTCCCCCGCCCACCCTGAATCTGAGCGCAGAAACAGAGCGTCGGTTGCGCGAGGCCTACGCGGACAAGGAGTTTATCGGGATCCTGCTCGCCGCGCAAGTCGAACAGATGACCAAGCCCAGCACGCCCGTGACTCCCTCGGGGACAGCGGGGACGAAAAGGAAGAAACACTCTACGGGTGCTGCTCGGTCGCCTCCGCAGACGCCTGTGAAGAAGGCGCGGCGCCAGGCGACGGCGGCAAACGAAAAGGCTCAGGTGCCGACGCCGGCGAGCTCTTCTTCCAGGCCGATGGACAAGACGGGTCCTGATGAGGTTGCTGTGCTGAGGACACAGAAGAGGTCGAGTCTTCTTCAGGACAACGCTCTACGTGGTGCTTCCTCCTCCTCCTCCTCCTCCTCCTTTTCCACTCCTTCTTCAGGACGTGGCTTGGCCTCAGTTGGAGACGAGTTGACGCTCAAGTCCGGCCGCAAGGTTCAGCTCCAGGGCAAGAATTCGACCGAGGACGCGGCTGCGAGCAAGGACCATGATTTCCGGAAGCCCCAGCCGGACGGCAAGTCTTGGCGGAGCAATGACAAGTCAACCGCTCACGTAGGTGTCGTGAGATCCCACGCGAGGGCCATGGCCCACAGCTGACCGGCATCACAGAAGAACGACGGCGGCGTCGGCAACAAGAACAACAATAGCATTAGCAAGGAGAACAACAGCAGCCGCACTAGCAGCAAGAAGAATAGCCGCACTAGCACCAAGGACCCCGCCCGCGCAGCAGACAGAACAGGCGCGCCCTTGACAAGCGAGGCGGGCAGCGCGGGCCCGCTCACAGCCGGCCAGAAGCTAGCGAGCGACCTGGGCAAGTTGGTGCGTAAGACGGCGACGAGCAAGGACGCGTGCTGGGCCGACAAGACGGCCCTCCTCGAATGGCTGGCGGCAGGCCACCAGCGCGTCCTGAGGCGCAACGGCGCGTCCGACGCCCCCGGCCCGGTGTCGCGGCTCGACACCATCCTGCGCCACATCCCCAGCGAGCTGGAGGCCGTCAGGCCCGACAAGCGCGCGGCCTACCTCGCGGAGCTGCGCGCGCTCTGCGGCTCCGCCATCATCCACCACCTCGACTACGAGCAGCGCCTCGTCCGCGTCTTCGACGTCCTCTACCTGGGCGAGGAGTTCGACGCCGTGGCGCGACGGCAGTGGACCAGGCTGGAGCGCATCCTCGGCCTGTGCTCCGTCATCGCCGAGGGCATCGGCCCGCAGGACGAGGTCGTCGACGAGCAGACCAAGAACCGGTGGGTCGCCGCCAAGAAGACGTCTATCGCTTCGCTGAAGAAGCTGCTGGGTGCCAAGGAGCGCTGTCAGGAGCTGGGCCTGCTGTGAATCCGGATGTACGGCGAGGACGCCCCTCGATGAGTGGCCGGACGGGATCGGAAGGACGGGCTGCGGGACGTTGAAAGGGGGTGGCGGATAGATGCCGGGATACCTACCAATTTGCTTCAGGCGGGATATACATATATACATATAGGCAACACTGTTGACTACCTCCACCCCCTCCCCCCCGTCACTTTATGTTCTGGCAACAACATTCGTTGCGCAAAGGGAAACTGTAGTTTCTATTTATTTATTAAGAAAAATGGGACAGGATACCATGTCCGTGAGGGCTGCGCATAAATAGTCACAGCGTCCATCGTCTCGGTGCCCAGGTGCCAACTTTCGAGTTCCGGCCCCGTCGTTCAAAAACTGTCAACTTAGAAAA
This sequence comes from Balansia obtecta B249, assembly GCA_000709145.1. NCBI lineage: Eukaryota > Fungi > Ascomycota > Sordariomycetes > Hypocreales > Clavicipitaceae > Balansia > Balansia obtecta. The sequence goes on along the minus strand of JFZS01000273.1, from coordinate 3,401 downwards.
CTCGTAATCTGCATTTGCACAAGCATCACTGCACCACGCACACGGCGTTACAATTTTATTTATTTATTTTTTTCTTCTCAATTATCTACTTTATTAGGCGTCTGAGTGACGGCAAGGGGTGGGTATGAGAAAGGATTAGATGCATCCTCGCGAGAGCAAACAAAAATGAGGGTCTCTTGTGTTGCAAATGTGTTTGAAAAGCATAACATAATACAGACATCATGTGAAAGAAAACGCTTAATGCAGACCGCTCTCGCCTGTGACAGCCATATAGTTTTGACAGTTGATCAAGATTCTGACCTGGTCGCTCACCTCGTCCAAACGATTGAGCACCTTCTTGTTTCCATCGACAAACTTTAGGATGGAGTACGGGATGCCGGTGTCGGCGCAAAACTCCTTTACCATGGTTTGTGCCTTACGGAGATTGTGTCTCGGAACGCGTGGGAACAGGTGGTGGACCGCTTGGAATTGCAGACCGCCGTGGATGAAATCCAGCCAGGCAGGGCATTCAACGTCCAAGGTCGTGCGCAGTTGACGCTGAGGAAATGACTCGTCCTCGCCGAGGTCGGATGTGGACATGCCCCAGTGAGAAAGGGTGATCTGAACATGCAGCGGCATGGTGATGATGTGGGAGACGAGGACAAAGGCAACGCGAAGAGTCCATGTGGGCAGCGTACGCCAGAGGAGGAGATAGCCAAACATGAACCAGTAGCAGGCCATGAAGCCGATCTCGGTAGGGCGAATCCACCATGCCTTGCTGCTTCCGAGGCCAGTGGACCTCGAGGACAGCACGTGGCACAACGAAAGCAAGTAAAGGTTGAATCGAGCAATTCCCATAACCGGGTAGTAGATGTACTTTTGGTAGGGGATGATAACTCGACTAAACTCGTCCCACTTGTAGGTGAACTTGTAGTACGTGGAATGGAGTGATTTGAAGAACGAAGGGCATGTGGCGAAGAGAGGCAGATTCTGGATGTCCGGATCGTGTTCCTGGGGAATTTAGCAAGTCGGATGCAGTCCTTTGCAAATGTGCAGTCAGAGGTCAGAGGATCATGCTGTGTTGGATTCGACTTACAGGTTGGTTGGTGATGAGATGATGAACATTGTGACTGCTCTTCCACCAGCCCATGGACAAGCCGCAGCAAAAGTCGGCAATGAACAAACCAATCAGCGTGTCAACGACAAAGTTGGAGGTGATGGCCCGATGGCCAGCATCGTGAGCGGTGAACATGATTTGGTGCTATCATTGCCTTCATTAGTCAAAGTAACCAGGGCAATGCCGGGACGTACGGATGGTAGAAGAGGTCTAGACGAACCCAGAAGAGGCCGAGGAAGACGGCAGAAGTCATGTACCATTTGGCGTACAGGGCCACAGCGAAGAGGCTGAACAAGGTTGTATATCGAACCATCTCCTTGCCATACTCAATGTATGGGCAACTGTAGAGGCCTTCATCCTGAACGCGCTTATGTAATTGCCGGTATTTGTTTACGATATTCTGTTGAACGTCTGTATCAAGCGAGGGGTATTCTCTCAGATCGACTCTTTTGCCTTGTTCAATGGCCCACTCAGTCCATTCGTCGGGGTTCAAAGCAAGCTGAGCAGCTGTGGTAGCAGAAGTATCCATGCCAGCGCCAACATGGCCGTCATCTGCTGAGTAACCGAGCCGGGCACGAGGGATGGCCGGCTGGAGGCTTGATGAAGATAGATCGCGGCCGGTTGCAAACTCGGGCTCGGGCGAACCGGTGCCGGACCTGTGCGATGCAGCACTCCCGTAGCCCTCATCAACGGTTTCCTTTTCGGCTTCGAATGGCGATTCGGCGTCGAAATCAGAATCCTCCAAAGCAGCGTCCGATTGGACTTTTGCTTGAAAGATACCTCCCCTAATTGGTGGCGTTCGGTTGGTCCAGGGGCCGGCTGGCTTCCGGCCGATGCGGAATGCCTTCATAGTGCGGAGCGTCTTCTCAGAGTGGTACCTAGAATCGGGTGTGTCAGCACGCTGTTACCCATGTATCAGGGCCATTCTTGTTTCAACGCGCCACGAGAAGGTGGTCAAAACAGTGGGCATGCAAGAGATGCGGCGCGCCCTTGCATTTGGTTGGGTTGCGTCGCCAAGCGCACCTCAGCATGGGATCCGACCCTTTGGGATTAGGTTGTTTTGCTTTTTCCTATTCCAGGACACCATGACCCTAATGGCTTTGCACGCTAGACTCTGGCATTTTGAATCTCGCTGGTGGCTGCGAAGGAGAGCGAAGAAATTGCAGTAGACAAAAAAAAAATTTCATTTTCGTCCCCTTACGCCCTTACTTTTGCCTCGCTTTTTTTTTTTCTCTCGCCCCTGTTCTGGTTTCTTCCCTTACTTTCGCTCACGTTTTTTTTTTATATATCCATGCTTCGATGTCGACAACAATGAAAGGGTTTCAAATAAAACTCACACCGTGATCTCATCGGTGGCATCGCGGCCAACCATGTGTTCAATGGCCAAGCTTCCACCTGGATGTTTGTCGAGCCATGAATTTAATCGAAGGACGTATTCTTCGAAGATGACGATTGTATCGCCATTGCCAATCATTCCATCGATCGCCTCGGGCGTAAGAATTGCATCGCGGCTCATCGTATCGACCAATTCCGAAGATAGTTTCGCTGATTGCTGATTGTTCAATGGTTCGAGCGGAAAAGTTGGCAAGGCTGGCTTCGAAGCGGATTGTCGTGTGACAGCGGAAAAGGGGGGGGGGGGGGCGGGGGGGGGTTCTGTGATTTCAAATTCGCTCCTAAAAACTGTCGTCTAAGCGAGATTTGGTCGATTCAAAAATCTGGTCTGTAATGAGCGAACTTGGGGAAAGAGGTCGAACTGAGATTAAAGATGTTGCTCAAGCATAGCACAAATCCGTGGCTGCAAGATCGAAAGTAGACCGACCTCGCAAGAAAGAACGGTGCAAGAGAAGGTGCAAACGCAAGACACGGCGACGGTTTATTAAACGAAGGACCGGAAATGAAAAGCCAGTGGAAGACGGCTAAGTTGCGAATTAGGAAAAGGGAAGGATGGACGTGCTCCAAAATCAAATCGATCCAAGGATGGACTACGAACTGCGGACTCCCAATATCCAGCTCGCAGCTCGGCTAACAAGATCAGCCTAGCGCAGCCATGTGCCACGTCGAAACCACGGTCAAATCCACGCCGGCTTGATCGCTGGCCACTCGTGCTTCGGTGCTGCTCTGCTCGTCCATGCCATTGTTGGGTTGGGGTGCGCAGGGGCCCTGTAGGTCAGGACCCTTAGGGACCAAGGAGCCAAGAGATTGGGGCCCTCTCCATCAGAAATAAAAAGGGGGGGGGGGAGACGTCACACACGTCCCCTGCTCCCTGCTAGCCTGTGAGCTTCTGCCTGCTTGGCTCGGCACTTGC